>VXAV01006186.1:38323-52872 GCA_013399715.1 Alectura lathami
TATGTTCATTGTGTTCTGTGGAGAGATCTCTTGCCGAGATGATGCAGCCAGTTAGAAAAAAAAAATTATGGAATAGAAAGCAATAGGATGTCAGGAGGGAGAAATCAAGGCAAGACAAATTTACAGGATCACAGAATGGTTAAGTTAGGAAGGCATCTCTGGATATCATCTGGTCCAACTTTCCTTCTTAAGCAGGCTCACTCCGGTAGCTTTTGAAGGTCTCTGAGGAGGGTAGCACTAACTAAGTAAAGATGAAAACTGAAAAATAAAACTCAGGAAAAATTATGGAATAATTTATGGAGTTTTCCTTGGATCACAGGAAAAGTACTATGATGACACCAGCTTATGGATAGTGCAATTACAGATGGGTCTTCTTGCAGAGCGTTGGTGCCATCTGCCACAGAGTTTGCAGGGGGTCAAGAGCATTGGACTCACGATAGAACATGGGCTTGAGTAGACAGGTTGCCTTTCTGTTTCACAGTGTCAGGATAATATGAAGCAGCAAGAGCAGAAACAGGAGACTAGCTTGAATTTCCAGTAGTTGATTGCCTTGTGTGGCACCAGTCAGGTAAGCTGACTCTTCATGTCTGTAAATGCTTATACTTAAACACTATGTGTTACTTTAATGGTTGTTATTGACAGTGAAGAGGTGTACCTCTGCTTAACTAGAACTGCATGAGAAAGTTCAAACTCCTCCGTTAAACTGCCTGCGCTTAGCTGTAGATATTAAAATTGCATACTTCCGCTCGTGTTTTTGTAGATAAGGGAATAATTCTATCAGTCACTGTTGCTGTAATAAAAGGCAAATCATATACAAGCCAGAAACACAGCTCATTCCCTCATTCTGAATCTCCTGCATAACAAATTAATGGTAGTGTGCATGAATAATGACATGTGCTTCAAACCTGAAGGTTCGTTTGTTTGGACTAATGTTGTTTGTTGACTGCACTAAAGTAAATTGCAACATGAGAATTATATTTGAGTAACAAGACTGCTCTTGCTGTTGATGTCACCTTTACTACTACTACCACAACAGCTGAGCTGAGGTCAATGATAGGCCAGCAAAGGAAAGGACCTACTATATAAAATTTAAAATCTGAACAGAAAAGTCAATTTTTAGCTGAGGTTTTTAGCTGAAAAAAAATGCAGGCATTTGACTTGTCCATTATCATAGTGGAGGACAGCAGCTGTGCTAGCAGTGAAGTTCTCTTTTCCTTACTCTGTTAAACAACAAAACTTATCCAGAAAGTTGGAGTTTTTGTCTTTTTATTTTTATCTTTGTTTGTTTGTTTGTTTTGTTTTGTTTTGTTATCTGCCTTTAAGAATAAAGTACAGAAAAGGGAACATTTTTGTAACCTGTCGTACTTCTGTACCTGGATATTGACTGGCATATTATACTTTTTAGTTTGAAATTATAACTATTGAATATTGAAACTTCTTTCCTGTAAAGCTCGTTTAAGAAAAAGATAACCCTAATTTTGCAAGGTTATATAAAAAACACAAGTATTCTTACAAGTATTCATAGTGGACTTGTGTACATATAAGATAGAATTCAATATGAGATGCTTTTTTATTACAGCTACACTCTGACTGGTACAGTGTGTTATATTTGCCCATATAAATATGCTTTAACATTTAAGAGGCATATGATTCAGCTTACTTTAAAATGAAAAAGTTTCCTCTAATTTTTTCAGTCTCCCTTTCACAAACAGAATATTTTATCTCATTGTAGGAAAATATGGCCCTGACTTTTGTCTCATTTGTACATATAGCAGGGGTGCCCAAAAATTTGTGCACATATTAAGAGATGTTACCTATGTATTACTTTTCAAAGTTGAACAGAATTGCAAGAGAAATGTGTAGTATGAACTTTGTTCAAAAGATGGCATAAATCGCATGAATGCTAGTGTCACCATGCGTCCGACAGGACAGTCATGACAGGCAGGACAGTTATGACTGGCAGGGCAGTCCAAGAAAGCAGAAGCAAGGTTATTTTTCGAGGAGCACAAAATAATTTTGAAGTAACAGAAGTGTCTGGAAGCTGATGGTAACTACTTTGAGCACCTCTTGTAATTGCAGAAGACAAATGTGACTTGTATTCATCTTTTGTTATTGGTATATAGTGAGTATTAAAATATTAATACAATTTTTTCCTTTCTTAAAATGTGTATATGAATTTTTGGCACCCTCTGTATAAATAGGTCATAACTCCCCTGAAGTCAGCTGGGTTACACATATAAAAATATCTAAATGACAGCAGGATGAATCTTCAAGGCCATATGAATTTTTGTGGAGGTTTAATATTTAGAGGGGGTGAAAATAAATATAACTGTATATAGACATGAATGACTTTTAACTTCATTGTTAATAACAACATGAACTAAAGAGTGAAGTGTAAAAGGAAATAAAGGAGAGGGAGTAATAACTTCTGCTCTTTTAGATATCTTATGCCTAAAGTGTAATTTGTGAAAAGTGTTCCTTCCTGTGTTTCCAGGAAGCATGACTGTGGAGATTCCTAGGAGCTCAGCAAGGCAGAAGAATGCAACAGTGCCGTTCTTAATGGTTTTTAAATGTTGGCATTTACATTTCATCCTTCACATTTCGCTCATGTCTCCTCCTCTGCCTATATATGGGAGAATTCATTGATGAAGCACTTGTTCACAACCCTGTGCGAGGTGCTTAGCTCCACACAAGGTGGTTTCCCTTCCTGACAGCAAAAAAATTTTGTCTCTCCTGCATCACAGAATCACAGAAACACAGAACAGTTGAGCTTTGAAGGGACCACTAGAGGTTGTCTGGTCCATCCTCTTTGCTCAAACAGAGACCAGGTCCAGGTGGCTTTTGAAGATCTCCAAGGAGGTAAAATCCACCTAGGACACTTGTGAGGAGTCATACACGACTATTTTTAAATCAATTATTATAAGTGCAAAAAAGAGAGTTCTGAAAATACAAAGCAACATTTAATCCCACACATCATAAGAACATTTTGCAAAGCCTTGTGAGAGATGTCGTCTGAATAATTTTGAAGAAATTGATAACTTACATTGTGAGAATTGAGTAATATGTGAGACTGAAACGAAATTTGGTTATCAAACCTTGACTTCATGGTGATCCAATATCAGGCAACCTTCCCCCTTCCCCTCTCCACCCCTTTTGTACCTCTACTAATACATAATTCTAGAATCTAAATGCTATGCTCTGTGTAAAATCAATCTTCTTCCACTTTCCAGCCTAAAATAAGTCATAGTCAAACCATTTTTCTTTGTGCCTCCCTCTCTCCTTCACCTTTTCTTTTTTTGGCTCTCCTCTCCCCCTTGTTCTCCCTCTCCCTTTGTAAGGAGCCTTTGAGTTTGACATATTGGAGTTAATTCATCCCAAGTTAACACAATGAAGTGTTTATTTAGGGTGATATGTAGGGAAAATGCCAGAGCCTGTGTTCTTGCAGTAGGGCTATTGTCTATTTACAGCTTCTGAGTTTTTATAGTCTCTGAGAGCTCCCTTTGTCTTCCTGTCTCTAAAGGTGTGTGCAAGTAGATGTGGACAGACATGAACTTCTCTGGCTATGCTGCAAGCTGAGTGAATGTAAGCCAAATATATTCTGGAAAATCAGTGCAAAGTGCAGGACATAACATTCTGCTTTTCTGAAAGCTGTATTTATTAATAGTCATCTAGACACTGTCATAAATAATTGACTTTGATAACTGAAACAAATTCAATATTCTGAATTTCAGTTTCAGATCGTACTGCTGTACAGGTTAATCTATTTTAGCAGATCATAAAGGTGGGTAGGATATGCTGTTTTAAATTCCTTCTTAATTTTGCTATGAAATATACATCACTGACAGACTCTTTAGATTGACTTTTAAGTTGACTTATTAGGCTGACTTTTAACAGACAGGAAGGGTCCAGGTAAAGGAAGGCTTACCCTGTATATTCACCTCCTTCCCAAGTCTTTATTTATCTTTTATCTCCTTTTTAAATTTTTTTTGTTGGTGTTGTTTGTTTTTTTGGGGGGTTTATTATTATTATTATTATTATTTAACATTTATGTCAACATTTTCTGTGCACCTCCTGAATACATTAACAGGGAAAACTGACAGTAAGATTGAAACTGATGAAAAAAAATAATTCTAAAAATAGTATACTGTCAGACTGTATAATTTGTTTCTCTAGTTCATGAGGAGATACACAGCTTGAACAAACAGTCTTAAAGCTGTTACTTTAAATAACCTGTTGGCTTTATTCAAATAAATTCACTGTGCTTTGACCTGTTTCAAGTTTATGAAGATCCACCATGGAAAACCTTTATAGCCTTTAAATATTTATTTATTAATTTATTTTCAATACAGTAATGCTGTGTAAAAGGATTAATTCACTGGAATATGTGTAATAAATATAGCAAGTTGTCACAGTAATGTGATCACATAAATTTTGATTTGATCAATTCTTCCTACTGGATTATGTTGCTGCAAGAACTGTTGTTGCTATAGTTTTGTCCCTAAGTTTGTAGCTGAAATAAATATACCATATCCCTGAAATTAGTTAGTCTTTCTTCAGAATTAATAATTAGGGAACCAACATCTACATCATTGCTCATGAATGATGAAAATAATGTAATAGCTATTCTTGATTGACAATTTGATTTCTATAACGATATTACATTATAGTCATTTAACTTATTAATATTATGACCATATTTTGTTGCAGAAAATTAGTTAATTTGGTCATTTTCTTTCTTTTTTTTTTCTTTTTTTTTTTTTTTAATACATGACAATATTGAAGGTTTCAATCTAATACAGTTCCCATCAAGTAGAAATTCGTTTTAAGCCAGCTTGCACTGATGATCAAAGATCTGTGAAGTAATATACAATCCTCTGCTCATAAGTCTGTAAAATAATTTGATATAAAGATTCTAGGTGTCAGGAGATGGAGAAAGAAGATATTCTTCAGCGGTCTGTACATTAGTACTGGTTAGGAGCCCTGGTAATTAACAAGAGGAATTAAAAATACTCATTTATGAAATGGTATTTGATCAAATGGATACTATCGAAATGTGGAACAATGTTTCACATGGCTTGAATGCTAACACTGCTGCTGTCACCTTGGAAAAGAATGATATGTGAGCATGTGAGCAGAAGAAATCTACAGTAAAAATATTATCTACGTCAAAGCTACTGAAAATTTAAAAAGACATGATGCAGAAACTTTATGGATTAGTGCTCAGACTGATAAATCGCAGAGGTGCCTATTGATTAAAATTAGCTTTAGAGAACAAACTATTATGTAAGAGGGAATAAATGCCTTCTAAGAAATTTATTTATCACATCTGTGAAGGAAAGGTTTCTTACTCATGGCAAAGCAGAATTTTATCTAGAACCCCTTTACTGAAGTTTTTACTTTGCTGTTGCTAAATAAAATTGGAATTTCTAAGCAATAAAATCAAAAAGATTTTGATGCACAAATTGTTGAAACCAACTCAGAGTAATTCTATAATAGATCTATGAGGAGGACTTGATTCCTGCACTAGAATCAGGAAACTGATACGAACAACAAAAGATTTTTGTTATGGCTATACAGAAGATCAGTTCTGGCCAGCAATACTCATACTTTGTTCTTCAAGACCATCAGTTTTACAAATTCAAAAGATTTTTTGAATCAATCAGTTTTACAGATTCAAAAAATACTCATGTGAATTGTAATTGAGCATTGTATGCAGAAGCAGTAGAAAGTGCCCCAGAACACAATTTGGCAATCATAAAAGCTATCTTTGGCTAAAAATAACCAACGATAATAAAAAAAGGTGAAAGAAATTATAAAACTGTTTTTTTTTTTTTTTAAAGAAAAAAGCTGAGAATCTGTGAAGAAAGTGGGAATAATTCAGTAGGTCAGAATGCAAATAATGGGTGAAAAAAAGATATGATCTACATGAAAGCCTTCTGATACAAATGGCTAAGGATCTGATCTAATGAAGAAGCTGAGAAAGGAGCAGTGGAGCGCACAGGGCTCGTACTAACAGATGTCATCTGCTGGCCTCAAGACCTTCATCTTTAAGGACTTCATCTGAGGACTTGCACTCTTCCCACTGGTTTTGTCATAAATACAGTGAGAAGTAATATTTAAATATATCAGGGAACATGAAATCTTACGTATGAGTGTGAGTCCCAGAAAAAGGATGTTAAATTATGTGTCACAATCGAAGAAAGTCTGAAGTATGTCAATTACTTCTCTAAAGTATTTTTGGAGGAAGCAAGTGAGATACCTACTAGAAAAAATGTAGAAATGCCCTGATGGAATAACCTTTATATGTCTATATTTAACAGACATGTCCATCTTATGTTAATATCTGAAAACTGTAGTAATGAATTATTTTAAATTTATTTTTTATTCTGTCAACACCTAAAGATAATATCAAGACACAATTATTATTTTCTCAGGTCCAGAAAACTTGCATCTGAGTTGTATTGTAAAAAGTTCGTGGAGTTCTCAAATTCATATTCAATTTATTTATTTATTTATATATTTTTTTACTGTTGAGCATGACAACATATGGCTTGGAATACCCCCTGCCCAGTTCTGTGTGGCTGTTCCACCTGTGTCCTCCCAGGGCTTCTTTTTCACTCCCTGCCTACTCAGGGGAAGGCAGAGTGGGAAAAAGAGAAAGCGCTCACACTCTGCAAGCACTGTTCAGCAATAGTCAAAACATTGGTGTATTATCAACCTTGTTTCAGCTCCAATTCCAAAACATTGTACTGTACAGGGAACTGTGGAGAAAGTTAACTCTATCCTAGCCAGAACCAGCACAGAAATATAACACCTTAGATTTATGACACAGAAGCACCTCTTACTCCATATATCTATCCACAAGTTCATTCAAGTGTATTGACATTGAATTATCATAAATGAGTTTTCGAGTTTTACCAATACACTAAAATCTGTAAGATACCATGGCATGGTAGATCCAAGGCATCAATATCAGCTCATCTAAGCTGTTACATTACTTACCATATGGTTTGCAAATTACTAAA
This sequence comes from Alectura lathami, assembly GCA_013399715.1. Classification (NCBI taxonomy): domain Eukaryota; kingdom Metazoa; phylum Chordata; class Aves; order Galliformes; family Megapodiidae; genus Alectura; species Alectura lathami. The sequence continues at coordinate 45,349 of VXAV01006186.1, forward strand.
TATGTTTATACTAAAACAGAGATTCATCTGTGCTAAATCAGCAATCAGAAATTTCATAGAATCATAGAATAAAATCGCAGAATTTCCTGAGTTGGAAGAGGCCCACAAAGATCATTGAGCCCAACACCTGGCTCCACACAGAACTACTCAAACCCAAACCCTGTGTCTGAGAGCGGTGTCCAAACGCTCCTTGAGCTCTGGCAGCTTGGGGCTGTGCCCGCTGCCCTGGACCCTGTCCCATGCCCACCACCCCCTGGTGCAGAACCTTTTCCTAACACCCCCTGACCCTCCCCTGACACAGCTCCATGCCGTTCCCTCGGTCCTGTCGCTGTCCCCAGAGAGCAGAGCTCAGCGCCTGCCCCTCCGCTGCCCTGGGAGGGAGCTGTGGGCCGCCATGAGGCCTCCCCTCAGCCTCCTCTGCTCTGGGCCCCACAAACCAAGGAGCCTCAGCTGCTCCTCATACATGTTGCCCTCCAGAACCTTACCATCTTTCTAGCCTTTCTCTCTAATAGTTTTATGTCCTTGTTATATTGTGGCACCCAAACTACGCACAATGCTCCAGGCTAGGCTGCATCAGTGTAGAGCAGAGTAGGACAAGTACATAGGAGTTTGGAGTGACTAGGTCAGACAATTATATTAATCCTATCTGGTAAGTTACAGTCAAAATATTCAACACAGTGCTGTCAAAATTTGATTACTAGTTTCAACATTTATCTATTGAGTTACAATATACCAGGTGACTGTAAAAAATGTTTTTAGATAACCATTCCATTTTAAGTGTATTAAGAATATGCAAAATGACTTAATGTAAGGCAGTGGGCTAATCTCCTTTCAGCTTGACTCAGAGTATGCTTTGTTTAACCTACTGTACATATAAATATATATGTAGACATACAGGTCTCTAAGTCTTTCCTCATAAGGGAGATGCTCCAGGTACCTTATCATCTTTATAGTCCTTTGCTGGACTCTCTTCAGCAGTTCCCTGTCTTTCTTGAACTGGGGAGCCCAGAACTGGACCCAGTGCTCCAGATGTGGCTTCACCAGTGTTGACTAGAGTGGGAGGGTAACCCCCCTTGATCTGCTGGCCATTCTCTTTTTAATCCCAGGATACCACTGGCCTTCTTGGCCACAAGGGCACACTTCTGGCTCATGGTCAAATATTGTTCACCATGTTTTCCTTCCAACCTGGTATCAAACTGTCGCCAGAAAGCTTTAGGTACCTATAGATTTCAAATTATCCTGTTTTAGAACATACCAGTCATAATATTAATGTACCATTGGTAGGCATGGTATTGTTAAAGGCATTAAACAATTTCATCAGTCTTTAATTAAGCCAGAATAAAACAGACTGCTTGCAAGCTTCTCACAGCACCTACAAATCAGCAGCACAGACACATTGCTTATCCTAATATCACTTATTGTTTATATTAGAAAGATACTGCACCACCATATGTTCTTATGTGACTTTCAGGAAATGGGGAGAGGGGAAAAAAACAGCCAGTCTTGGGGTGCTATTTTGCAATTGAGACAGATCAATATTATATGAACATTTGAGAATCCAAGAATTTCTTCACGTTATGTAAAAAGGTTGCAATGTTTAGTTGGTTAGACAGGTGGCAAACTGAGACTACAGTTTTATGCAAAAATATATCTGATTATAAAGTTAGGTTTTTTACTATCTAGTTACCATCATGTTTTATGCTCCCCTTTTTAGCTCATCCCAGAAACTTGGATAAGCTTTGTTTCTGGGCAGGGGCTGTTCTTTGGTGTGCGTTTGTTCAGCACCTACCATAAAGGGATATTAATCTCTGTAGGGAAGCCCACATTATAATAGGTATTAATATAATACAAATAACAACAGATTAAACAATTTATCACAGATTTGATTTGAAATTCAGAAGATTTTAACTCTCTCTTTTTAAAATGAGTAAAGGCATATAAAGAAAATACATGTTCTTAGATAAAGTGCCCGTTAGGCCTTGTTAGATGTATGAGAGTAGAAAAGCTTCAGAAGAAAGTCAGCTTGCTCATGTTTATTTTGAAAATGCACTCCACAATCACAGGCTTAGAGGGAGCTTAATTACAATCAATGGAATAATTAAGTTGAGAGAAATGTGCAATAGAGAGCAAAAATGAATAGAAAACATATGCACAAGTGCACCTTTGGGCAAATGCATTATAGGCACAATATTGTCATTATGCCTCTGAAATCACATCATTATTTGCTCTGGCGTATGTGTGGGAAACAGACTAGACTGTACAAGGTTCTTTCATTCATATTTTGATCCATATTTAAGCATTTTACAAAATGGTGCATTGTAGTAACACTAGTTTACACTTAGCATATGTAATTTTGTGTACAGCTGAACTTTGACAACTTACTTCTAATTCTGCAAAGGCATTGCTATTTAAAAAGCTCTACTTCTCTCTTTTCCCTCACAGACCACATATTTTAGGAGTGTTTATAACAGTTTGTTCACCAGAGTTTGACTCACAGGTAAACAGCTCTTCACAGATGTATTATTATTTGCTGGTTCCAGTCTAGCTGCACTAGCCAACTGCTAATGTCTCACTGACCACAGCTTCTGATAAATAAAGTGCACACCCAGAAAAGGCCTTCTAGAACAGGTAGTTTCAGGGAGTGAAATGGTCTTAGAGAGTCTTATCATGCTCTTTTTAAATTCTGAATTCTTATCTCTTGGTGCACATTGCAGCCCCAAAGCCATAAGTCCTGTGATGGGAAACCTGCTTTCTATCTTTTTTTTTTTTTTTTTTTTTCCTAGCATTTACCATATAGACATTGAAAAGGGAGGAAGAAGAAGGAAACAAAACAAAAGAAGAAAACTCTGAACCATATTTTCAGGTTACAACTAGAGAAGTCTAAATATTTTGAAGTGGTCATTAACCACTGTCTTTGAAGATTTAATGCCGTGGTTTATACAAATATCTAGAAATAAAAATTTGACATTTTCTGGTTGAATTTAAAAGTAGAAATTCCTGTGCTAGGAATCAAAGACCCTTAAGTAGGTTTCAGAAATTTTATTCCAAAAGATTTTTCTCCAGGAATCATGCTACACTTTTCAATTGCCCAAATATGATTTTAAAGGTTGATAACAGGTGGTATGTGTACATATAAGAATATCAAGGATTATAAAATGTTGGAATTACTCATACACCTTGTTTAAATTTTAGCAAATAAAGGCAGTAAAGTATAAAACACTAATCTTAAACCATTAATGTCGGAACGTATTAATGGATGATTTTTTCACCTAAAATGCGTGTTATAATTTGTATGACTGCAACTGAATTCACAAGTAAAATTGTCTTGTTTCTGAGGTGAAGGTAGTGTAAATGATCATCTATTCTAGCATGGTAAAGTTGACTAAGCAGTAACACATAAAAGTACAATTTACTGTTGATAATAGTAGCTACCCAAAATGTAAAGAAATTTTCTTCACACAACCCAAAAGTTCATTTGAATTCTGAAGCACCAAACACATACATAAGAAAAAATAAATAAAAAGAAAAAGAGTGTGAACTAAATGCAGAAGGGAATTAGGAAATGAAAACAAGAACAGTGAACTTCAATTTTTTTTTTTTATTATTACCTGCAAATTTAAGACCAAAATTTTTGGTCTTAATGGAAATGGAACTTAGGCAATGCAAAAGAGTTATGGCCTTTGGAAATTCATAATAATGCACAGATAATAAGATGATAAGATGGCTGTAACCTGTAAAGAGGTACTTGGGCTTCCTGCACATCTTAAGAAGTCTGAAACCTTCTCTTTCTCATTTAATCTCTCGTCACTGCAGAAGCTCACTTGGTTTCATTCCCTTTCCTCTTACCAACACTTACACATTCAGCCACATTATTTTCTTGGAAATGATACAAATTTTTTCAGTATTTGTATGGACACTATATATATATATAATGTTATATGTCTGTGTAGGTTTGTGACCTGAACATATGAGTATGATTTGTGGCCAAAGTCAATGAAAATCTTTGGCGGGGAATATCAAAAAAAGAGAGGAACCCACGCTGGCAGAGTAACAAAAAATGGAACAAGAAGACTAGAAGTTAATTTTCACCCAAGCTAGTAATCTAAAGTCAGAAAAGCTAGCAATGATCTTAGAAGCTGGATGGAAACTGTATTATTATTATTTTTCACATAAGGAACAATTAGTCTACTGATCTTATTGCTATGAACTTCAGATTTTAGCATGACTCTTACAAATGATTTCTTGATAGCTAGCAAAATGACCAAGAACTACAATAACAAGAATGGTAAACTTAAATAGACTTTTGAAATGGTTGCAGTCCCACATACCTCAAGACATAAACCAGCCTTTAGACAGTGAGGGCTGTGATAAACTTGCTCTGCTGGCTTTGAAGACCCATTATTTTCTGACTGTTTCGTGCATGTCTTCTGAGACATCTAACAGTGGCTGCTATCAGAACACAGGGTAATGAACTGTAAGAACTACTGTTCTGAGCAAGAAGTTTTATATATGTGCATATATGAGATGGAAGAAGAAACGAAACTGAGGTTCCTGTTTTTCATAATTAACCCTAATACAAATTGAAATTAGTATTTCAATAATTTGCACTGTTTTCAGTACAGGTGTGATAAAAGCAAACGTGTTTGGAAGACAGCATTGTAACTTCCCGCTACAATGGGTTTCCATGAGATTTTTTCATTCATCAAATCAACTAGTTGAAAGTGCATGCTCTCATCAGCTTCTCTGAGTCACTGTGTTTTCCAGTTTCATGTGGGAGTAATCTGTCAGAGCAACCATGTCATAAAAACACCACAGAGCTAGAGTCTGCCAGCTTGATAAAAGCTGCAATAGGATTGACTAACATGCTGACATAACAAACTTAATATCAGTTGAAGAGCTTAGGAAAAAAGCAGAAAGTGCAGAAAAATAAATCTACTGAGGAGCGAAATCACTGTGCAACCTATCCTTCAAATAATAATATTGTTGTAAGGTATGCCATATTAATTTTCAGTCTATTCTCTTAGTCGGAGCTAGATAATTAGTAGTTTGGAGCCCCATCTTTTGCTCTGTCAGGATTCTAATTCTTCTGCGTCCCAAGCATTATTCCTGATCACTATTTAAGCAACAAAGAATGAAAGTGTCTTTCAAGAAGGCTTTGTTTTGTCCAGATCTCCTATTGTATGTGCAAAGGCAGGTGAGTATCTTCAGTGATTCTGGCTCACTACATGCCACTAGTCATGAACAATATATTCTTCTCCTGAGTCCCGCAGAAGTAATGAGCTCTGTCACCTCAGAATGGACCAAAAAGTAACAAGAATGACTTACTGAAAAGCAAACAGACTGGGGAAAGGAAAGTAAAATGAAATAGAGCAATTGAGTGACCTTTGAAAACTGATGTACTGGCATGAAATTTCCCAGGTAAAAGATACAGACGAATTACTAAATCTTGTTCTCACTTGTAACAGGATGGTCAATTTGTTTGGTCAAATTCAATGAATGTTAAAGCCTTATAAAGCTTCTGTGCAAAAGGATTGTAGGTGGCATGAAGGCGGATAATAAAGTTACCCAGAGTGCACATCAGTGGCAATTTAGCAATTAGCTCTGTCAGCAGCTCTGGAAGATGTGTAACAAACCATAAGTTTTTAGTTAGTCAATATAATAAAAAACCTTAATAGTGAAGGAAAAGTAACAGAAGTGATAAATGTGTTTAAGCATAGAATATTGTCTTCTTATGAAAATTACATGATCTAGAGACAAAAGTGTTTTATGATATACTCTTCATACGACAAAAGATGAATATTCAACAGGTTAAGAAATACTTGTGTTTTTTATTTTCCTCAAATCTTGTAACACTATTGGTTTCAGGCTAAGAATGAAGAAAAGTTATTATGCAAATTTTACAAGCATTAGACTGAGTGGAAATAGAAACACTTACTATTGGCTGAAAAATTCAGAAGTATGAGGAACATAAATGAAGGGAATAGGGAAGGGCAATTCAGTTCACAAGATATAAGTGCCAGCCCTTCTCTGTAAAAGTACAATTTAGATGAGCAAGTCTGAAAAGGAAGGAACAGAGCCTGATAATTATGTTCTTGTAAACTTAAATTTGTCAGGCAGTATGATAGATAGCACAGCCAGTGGAGACCTAAGGCAGTAAAGTCACAAAGTAGGGTATTCACATATTTGAGCTTCAGGCATCTAATTGAAGTACCAAACTCAGGACCCTAAACACCCTGTACAGTTAATGGAAAAAAGTAAACTCCTCCAGAGAGAAATCTGACGCACCTGAGGTAGGTGCCTGCCTTTTACTATTGACTATATAGACCATCTGATGTTAGATGATGTGAATACCTCCGGAAGTGTCTTGTTGCAACATATCCAGGAATATACCTACATGCAGGGTAAAGACATTGCAGGGCACCAATTATGTACTTTCATAGCACTTGCACCACTTCTAACAAAGTGGTGTTTATGTGCAATAGTCAATGATTGCTCTAACACTACCCTGAGGCTATGCACTGCTGTAATGGAAAGGTGGATATTTCCAATAAAAACTCAGGTTAAGGCTCTGGATATCTTTTCCAGGCAACTTTGGTTTCATACAAAGAATAAGGCTATGGCAGAAGTGAAGTGTGGAAGATCCATCTTATGAAATATCTAAAAATGGAAAGGGTGACAGTAAAGTCTTATATGGGGCAAGGGCTGAAAGAACTGTATGAACTGACTCCATCTCTAACTTGCACATCTGTAGATCTCTTGATACCTCTTTTCCAAAAAATGTAAACTAGAAAAGAGCTCAAGTTTTTACTCTTGCCAAAAGTATTACCTGTCCTTTGAAAGTATTACAGGACAGCCAGTCACAAAAAGAGAAGGAATACAGTTATGAAAAACTAGTCAATAGGAAATAATGATTGAAATGGCACACATCAAAATTGCAAAGTGCATTGGGAATAACACCTGTTGTAACAAAATTGTCCAAACACAAAAGTAACAAGCAGCATCATTTACCTAGTACCATGGTACAATTTGCTCACAATATTCCCTTTCAATCCTTCTCCAACCAATCTTGCTTACTTAAGTACCAAAAACCACTGAAATTTCCACTGTATTTAAAGCATGGAACTGGTAAATAATAGAGATACAAGAACTCAGATTGTTACAAAATAATTTGACATAGCTTTTACCAGCAATCTTGAAGTGATGGCTTTAGCAGTCTTGCAAGATCTAAACAAGAGCAGAAGCACATAAACACTTAAGAGTGAGCAATTTCTTGCCTGTTGAAATTTGATTTGAAGCTGAGCTAACAGAGTAGGTGGCTCAGTTGGCATGGAGTATATGCAGGAATCTCCATTAGCCTCTTTGCTCCTCAAAGGGTTAATTCCAACAGCAGAGATTAAAAAAAAATAAAATTCAGATATTTGAACTCAGGAAAATATGAATGGAAATAAAGTCTGTGTTTGAATAATTCTAAAATAATTCTAATTAGAGATAATTGTGTTTGACCATCCTTTCTCAGCCCTTTCC
>VXAV01006186.1:71741-91184 GCA_013399715.1 Alectura lathami
AAAAAAAAAAAAAAGAAAGAAGGAAAGAAAAAAGTGAGGGTACTTCCTGTAATGCTGCAGGAGGAGTGCGACACAAACCATCTCTGAAGAGATTTTGAAGTTGTTTATAATACATCATACTCTCATCAGATTAACATAGAAAAAAAAAAAGAGTGAATCTTCTCATGGAGAGCAGGGAGTTCACACAAGCAAATGAATAGTCTAAACATATGGCTTATTGCATAATTTTTAGCAGTTAATCATGGCAAGGTAATGCAAAGTAATGGCAGGCAAGTCCAGTACAGTATTAAGTCCATGTTTTTTCATGGATGGACAAATCTTCTTACTTTCCTTCAGACCCAGACATGCACATTAGGTCACAGAAGACCTCTTCCCCCAGGATACTGTGAGCCTTGTACTTCCTGGTGTGTGTTTTCTGGACCAACTGCCCCTCAGGCTATGCAAGGACCCTGACTTGCACTTCTTGCACCAGCACGTTCTGAAAGAGCCAGATAGTGCAGATGGACAGGCTGCACATGTACCTCAAGCCCATGACAAAACTGTCCTTGACGAAATATAACTTCATCAAAGCCCAGCACCATCCTTCTCAAAGAAGAAATGTGCCCCTTGTTCTAGCGCTGGTGGCTCTCTCCTGAACTTGTACATGTATGGACACCTTAATGCTGCTGCTTTGCACCAGGCTGCAAGGGTTGTTCCCATTCACAGATCCCAGGACATGGTGGTGATAAGTAGGCTCCCCCATGTGAGTGTCTCCTCTTCCATCCATTTTTGCCTGCCAGAGCAGGACGAGGCCCATGGGTCACTGAAAGCCATCCTGGAGCTTTCCACGTACAGTAGATATTATTCTCACTGCATGTGCAATTCAAACTGCTGTGAACATATTCCAGCTTCTTCAGTGGCTACACCTGTCATTTTTTGCCTTTGATGATATTTTTCCTAAGTCATAGTGCTATTTCGTGCGTTTCCAGCTGTGTTGCTTATTATTTCTCCAGGTGTAAAGAAGACTCCTTAGGTATAATCAACAATTATTTGAGAAAGTATAATTTATAAAACATATTTCTTGCATAAATTGTTTTTGGAAAAAAGTTTGTATCCTCCTCCTTTCGTTGCTTTACTGTTATTTTTGAAATAAGACGTTTTTATCTTCTCTTTCCTTGTAAGAGTAATTTTAATTACTGTGAACTAGTCTGAAGTAATTTTGCTGCTGATTAAAATCATACAACCACCTGAAGTTTAAAATATCAAGTCTACCTATGCCATTTATTATAGTGCATTTTATTGTCATTTTTAGAGATAAACAAAAATCAATTTGTATTATCTGATATTCAGATCTTTTCTTATTGTTCTCAAATGAGAATGACCTTTAACTTGGTAAACTTAGAAGATGAGCACAACTATGTTATGAATAATTGTAATAAATAACAATGAACAAGTTTAGTTTTAGTCTCAAAAATTATATTAAATCTTAAGTTAATTATGTGGAGAAGATGCCATCACAGCTGCAGGTAAAGCTCATTGTTCAACATTATTTGCATAAAAAGTGGATAAATAGACAGACAGATAGATGGATAGATAGCAACATTGAAAAGTTACCTCTTCTTTCCATATCTGTTTCTGCTTGGCCAGAAAATGCAAACAGCAGAATATAAATTCCTGAATGTATTATGGCAACTGTATAAAATTTAAAATCTAATATGATAGATAAGAAAGATAAATGGATGGATATGTATGTATGCTATATATGTAGAATATATTGTTGTGTAAGAATCATTGACTCATAGAATCATAGAATGGTTTGGGATGGAAGGAAACCTAAAGATCATCTAGTTCCAACTCCCTGCCATGGGCAGGGACACTTCCCACTAGACCAGGTTCTCAGAGCCCCGTCCAGCCTGGCCTTGAACATTTCCAGGGAGAGGGCATGTACAGCCTCTCTGGGCAACCTGTTCCAGTGTCTCACCACCCTCACAGGAAATAATTTCTTCCTAATATCTAGCCTAAATCTCCTCTCTTCCAGTTTATGGCCATTACCCCTCATCCTATCGCTACACACCCTTCTAAAGAGTCCCTCCCCAGCTCTCTTGTAGGCCCCCTTCAGGCACTGGAAGGCCGCTATCAGTTCCCCCCGGAGCCTTCTCTTCTCCAGGCTGAACAACCCCAACTCTCTCAGCCTGCCTTCATAGGGCAGGTGCTCCAGCCCTCTGATAGTCTTCGTAGCCCTCCTCTGGACCCCCTTCAACAGCTCGATGTCCTTCTTGTGTTGGGGGCCCCAGAACTGGATGCAGCACTCCAGGTGGGGTCTCACGAGAGCAGAGTAGAGGGGCAGGATCACCTCCCTCGCCCTGCTGGTCACACTTCTCTTGATGCAGCCCAGGATGCAGTTGGCCTTCTGGGCTGCAAGGGCACATTGTCGGCTCATGTTGAGTTTTTCATCAACCAACACCCCCAAATCCTTCTCCTCAGAGCTGCTCTCCAGCCATTCTCCACCCGACCTGTATTTGTGCTTGGGGTTGCCCCGACCCAGGCGCAGGACCTTACACTTGGCCTTGTTGAACTTCATGAGGTTGGCATGGGCCCACCTCTCCAGCCTGTCCAGGTCCCTCTGGATGGCATCCCTTCCCTCTAGCATGTCAACGGCACCACACAGCTTGGTGTTGTCTGCAAACTTGCTGAGGGTACACTTGATTCCACTGTCCATGTCACCAGCAAAGACATTAAACAGCCCTGGTCCCAGTACTGATCCCAATACAGATTATATACAGAATATAATAATAAATTCTGTACTTAAATCTTTAAATTTAAAAAATGTCCATTATGCATTCCAGTTATGTTTCCTGAAATTTTTCAGAAGGTAAAATATCATTCACCTCTTTCTGCACTAAGCTCACAGTGTACAAAATCTAGCTTCACTTGGTGATGTAAAATCAATCTTCTCAGATTTCTCTAATTTCCATGATTATCAAGAACACATTATATATTTTGTCATTTTTTTATCTGAGAAATCTTGCAGATGCCATTTTCAAAATTAGAGACAATATTTTACCTTTATTTTTTGAGAAAGTCCCTTATCATTGAGTTTTTTATCCCATGTAGATGAAAGGTCTACTTACCAATTAAGCAGGTAGTATCTGTTCTATAGAATTCTTGTAAGCTGCTTTTTGAAGCTTTTATTGGCTGCTTTTATCATTTTATGTGACAACACCCATATCCTTATCTGTATCTGTATCTATACAGACGTATATGTGTAGGTGATGTGTATGTGTACGTATGTGGATGACACCAAGCTTTGAGGACAACATCAAGCTGTATGGTGTGGTTGACACATTGGTGGGAAGGGATGCAATCTAGAGGGACGCTGACAGACTTGAGAGGTGGGCCTATGCAAATCACATAAATGTCAACAAGGCCAGCTGCAAGGTTGTGGACCTGGGATGAGATACAAATACAGGCTGATTAAGAGCCAGATTAAGAGTAGCCTTGAGAAGAAGGGCTTGGGGGTGTTGGTTGATGAAAAACTCAACATGAGTACTGCATTCAGCTCTGGGACACCCAACATAAGAAGGACATGGACCTGTTGGATTGGATCCAGAGGAGGCCACAAGGATGATCAGAGGGCTGGGGCACCTGTCATATGAAAACAGGCTGAATGAGTTGGAGTTGCTCAGCCTGAAGAAGAGAAGGCTCCTGAGAGACCTTATATTGGCCTTCCAGTACTTAAATGAGGCTGAAAGGAAAGATGAGGAGGGACTTTTTATCAGGGAGCATAGTAACAGAACAAAGGGTAATGTCTTTAAACTAAAAGAGAGTAGATTTAGATTAGATATAAAAAGAAATCCTTTACTCAGAGGGTAGTGAGGAACAGGAATAGATTGCCCAGGGAAGCTGTGGATGGCCTACCTCTGGAAGTGTTCAAGGCCAGGTTGGATGGGGCCCTGGGCAACCTGGTCCACGGCAGGGCTTGAAACTAGATAGTCTTTAAGGTCTCTTCCAACTCAAGCCATTCTGTGATTCTGTGATTCTCTCTCCATATATAAATATATATACTTATAAAACCAAATGTTATTATAGTAAAAAGAGTAGCCAAGTAACAATTTCTATAGCTAGTGATATCAGACTTTAAACAGTAGTGCTGAAAATATCCCACAATGGCTTGGTCTTGGAGCAACTTATTTGCTTACTAGTAATCTCCACTAAAAACAGTTGATTAAAATGAGTTACTCTCTTTTTTGAAAAAATGTATTTTGGATTTTTCTTGTCTCAGGTATTTGAAAATCATAACTGAATCTTAAAAATCTTTGGCTGCTTTCAGAAAAAGGAAATTTTTAACACTTACAGCCCATGGTGACTTTGGTCTCTTCTTCGTCCGCAGATGTGAGCCTTAGCTCATGTGCTTGCATGTGATGCAAGACAAGGCTCCTGTTGTAGAACCTCATACTGACTCCAGAGTAGGAGGGAGCATTCAGCTCCTTGGTGCCCTATCAAGATCTATTTAATGAACCCAGTCCTTCCCTTTTATGTTTCCAACATGTATCTTGGGCCCAAACAACCCTCCCAGAAAGTAATTTGGCCTTCAATTTGTATAATTGATTCTGTTTCATCATCTTTTTAGGTCATAGAAGGCTGAGGTGTTCAACATCTTTTTTTTTTTTTTTTTTTTTTAAGTTCTCAAGACCCTTTTGCCCTCCTGAGAATCATAGAATATAATCTGAAATGGACCCACAAGGATCATCAACTCCANAAGTGGGTAGGTTGAGAGGTGGGGACAGGGGGAGCAATGTCACTCCCACTCTAAGTGAGGAACAGGTTTGCGACCATCTGAGGAACCTGAATATCCATAAGTCTATGAGTTCTGATGAGATGCATCCCAGAGTCTGGAAGGGATTAGTTGATGCAGTCGCCAAGACACTCTCTATGACATTTGAGAAGTCATGGCAGTCTGGTAAAGTCCATGGTGATTGGAAGAAGGGCAGTGTCACACCCATTTCTAAGAAGGGTCGAAAGGATGACCCACTGACCTACTGACCTGTCAGCCTCATCTTTATGCTGGGGAAGATCATGGAACTAATCCTCCTGGAAACCATGCTAAGGCACATGGAAGACAGGGAGGTGATTTATGACAGCCAGCATGGCTTCACCAAGGGTAAGTTATATGATGATGCAACTGCATCAGTGGACAAGGGAAGAGCCACTGATATCATCTATCTGGACTTCAGGAAGGCCTTTGACATGGTCCCCCATAACATCCTTATCTCTAAACAGGAAAGGTATGGATTTGATGGGTGGGATCTTTGATGGATGAGGAACTGGTTGCTAGATCGCATCCAGAGAGTGGTGGTCATCGGCTCAATGACCAGATGGAGATCAGCGACGAGTGGCGTCCTTCAGGGGTCCGTTCTGGGACCAGTACTCTTCAATATCTTCATCAGTGACACTGACAGGGGAATTGAGTGGATGTTCAGCAAGTTTGTGGATGACAACAAGCTGTGTAGTGCGGTCAATACGCCTGAGGGACAGGATGTCATCCAGAGCGACCTAGATAGGCTGAAGCAGTGGGCCCAGTGGGCCTCATGAGCTTCAACAAAGTGAAATGCAAGGTCTTGCACATGGGTTGGGGCAACCCCTGCTGTCAATACAAGCTGGGGGAGGCAAGCATTCAGCAGAGCCCTGCTGAAAGGGGCTTGGGGGTACTGGTGAATGACAAGATGGATATGAGCCAGTAGTGAGCCCAGAAAGCCAACTGTATCCTGTGGTACATTCAAAGAAGTGTGGTCAGCAGGGCAAGGGAGGTGATCATGCCCCTCTGCTCTGCGCTGGTGAGATCCCACCTGGAGCACTGCATCAGTACAGGTGGGACATGAACCTATTGGAGTGCGTCCAGAGAAGGGCCACAAAAATGATGCAAGAGATGGAACACCTCCCCTGTGAGGACAGGCTGAGAGAGTTGGGGCTGTTCAGCCTGGGGAAGCCTTCGGGCAGACTTGGTAGCATCCTTTCACTATCTAAAGGGGGGCTACAAGAAAGAAGGGGACAGACTCTTTAGCAGGGTCTGCTGTGATAGGACTAGGGCCAATGTTGTGATAGGACTAGAGTTTCAGACTGAGAGAGGGGAGATTTAGACTTGGTATAAGGAAAACATTTTTTACGATAAGGATGGTGAAGCACTGGCACAGGTTGCCCAGAGAGGTGGTGGATGCCCCATCCCTGGACACCTTCAAGATCAGGGTGGACAGGGCTCTGAGCAACCTGATCCAGCTGTAGATGTTGCTGTTCACTGCAGGGTAGTTGGACTAGATGTCCTTTAAAGGTCCTTTCCAACTCGGATGATTCTATGATTCCATGATTGTAGGATTCTTTCTATTTGAGGAAAAATACGAGGTTAAAACGACCAACTTCAGCATAAGATTTAGCACTAGCTGCTCTGGGGAACAGCTGAGAGTCATATACAAATGTATACAGTAGTTTTGCTGCAAGGTAGAATATTATGTGATTAAGATATTGCTATACATTTTACTCCTGCAGTCCCCTCTGCCTGGAGAGGGATGGCCATAATGTCAATCTCTAGCTTTGGTCTCACTTGGGCTAGCTTGAAAGCTTCTTTCCTAAATCAGGACTCCTCGTCCTTTGGCACAGCCAGAACTATACAAATATACATCCTAAACTGTTATTTTTGTGCAAGATAACATTCCCAAAAATAAACTCAAAGTCAGCAAGTTCCAAATCCTCTATTTTATTTATAGATAGCTGCTCTTGTGCTACTTCTATTTGACTCGAGCCTCTAACTAGAGTTCTCACCTTCACCTGGTTTCTGCATGAGCTGGACGCTATGACAAGGTCTTCTGATGCTCCTTGCTGGAAAAGTGAGCAGTGACCTCAGATGCCTAGGCTAAATTTGCTATAGTTGAGCTAGCTGGGGTAATGAGATTTACTTAGTTCTTGTAGGGATACTGATTTTTGTCTGTTACAAACTCTATTCGCATATGTTCACCAGGGCTGTTTCTAATTCTGGCAAACAAGTTGCCCAACTCTGCACCCAACACTTTTAAGGTGAAGGCTACAAAGTGGAAAGGAGATTTTCTTGCAGTTTTGCCTTTACACAGGCAAGCAGAAAGTACAAAAAGAAAAAAAATAAAAGGAAGATTATCTTGCTCCTACTCCTAGTGCTGTGCTGGATCCTGCCAACAGGGAAAATGAAACCTTCTAACAGAAACTAATCATTCTGTGGTCTATCCTCTGTACTGCTAGAAGCAGAGCAATACAACAGCTAGGTGTATTCAGAGCAGTAGTGAAAGAAGGAGTAGAAGTCTCAACCTACTACTCTAATTTTTCACTGAAGTTCTTGATGAATGTAAGTTAACCTTCCCCTGCATTCCAGCTGTTCCTCTGAACCTTGTGGATGTATGACAGCACCATGTGATAGTTTTATATTTGTTGTTCATGTAACAATTAGATGAGTTTTATTTCTTCTCATACTAAGAAATCTACTTCTGGGCAAAATACATATCTGTCAGAAAAGAAGTATCATTCTTGCCATCACAAAACATGACTCAGGTTTGATTGCAAGAGCACTTGTGTATGAATAAAATCACTCAAGTACAAAAGTATTAAACAAATTCTTCTCTACTATTTAAATGCCTGATTGATGGTGATGCCTGAAGACTGCAATGCATTAATGCCTGAAGCTCTGGCAGGTGTTAAAGGAGTATTCTGTTTGCTAGATAAGAAAAACGTTTTTCAATCTTTAGGTCAAATCCAGTAATAGCACCTGAGGTCATTTCACTGTCTGTATGTGTATTGCACGAGTCCTGGAAGTAAAATGGAGCTTGTTTGCTTGAAAGTACCCTCTAACCCTGCTGTGGGTGCAATACATAGCAAGCAGAACAGTGCCTCTGATAGCTACTTCTCCAGTTGTAGACCCTCCTTTGTTGCCTTATACATATTGTGCATGTTGGTCATTTGGAGAACAAAACATCAATGCATCTGTAGCAATGTGTTGTGAAACCAATTAATTTTAACAGACTTAAAAAACAGCTGCTCTGAGACAACCAGTCCAGTTAACATCACCTTTCTCAAGCATTAAAAATGTCATTGACATTTATAATATTTCTTAAATTTGTCTATACCTTTAATCTGGGAAATGGAAAGATTTGACTGATTTGAGATTTGACTGATTTCTGTCTTATAAGGTAATATGACAGATATATCAGCCATATAGAACTCATACCTTTTATGTTATTCCTGAGTTACCCTATGTCACTAAGGGGAAATCCTAGAAGGGCTAACATAAATTTCTGTTACTTATCACAGGTCCCATAATTTCAAGATACAGTCTTAGATCCTTCTTTTAAACTGTTGTGCATACGGTCATTACTAAAGTTATGATCCAAATAAACTGATTATTTTTGTTTATTAGTTGGGTTGTTGGTTTTTGTCCTGAGGCATGCAAATAGTAAAATAACAGCCTGGATATGTGAAACTTATTTGGGATATTGACCTACATGCTATTTTATATAGAATTTCTATTTGTTCTAGTTCAATAGGACTGCACTTAATATGATGAAAAACATGAAGAGTCTTCTTCCTTAATATTAATCTGCAGGCCACAGAGCTGTTTTCCCCATGTATTTGAATTTAACTTGTCCCTCTAATCATTCTAAATCTCTGTAAAGTCCCTTGGCTAGATCTTTTATTTCTCTTCTACTGGCTAAAAAAAAACACATGTTCTCTAATTCAGTGGGTTCTTAGATAAAATGTGGTTTAAATTGATGAGATGTTGTAAAGCTGCTTAGCTCAAAATACATACTAGACAGAAACCTCTTATGGTAAATGTAGTAACAAATGCTTTGAGTGAAATAAATGTTTCCCTTTGGAAAAATTTGTTAAGATCTAATGACTCCTGCCTGCTGCTTTGCCAGTATCGTAGTATATTCAAATGAAAGGGGACAGTCTAGATATTCAATGATAAATTACTGAATGAACCCTTTATAAGTGGTGTATTATGTCATTCTCTTGGTCAATGATTAAGTGTTGGAGCTATATTTTATTCATATTTTTACAATGCTAGAGAAACACTACTGCATTAAACTAAGGGTGCTTGTTAAGTGCTAATTCACCCGACCCAGGAGAAGTTTAGAAATAGGTAAGAATGTTTGATGCATGGTCAGCTTAGCTGAATGTTCACTTCCTGTTCCCGGCTACATTCTTTCTAACACACCTTTTACTTCTGTTGATGTTACTTACTGAGACTGACTGAAAAAAGCCTTTTCCTTAGAAGTAAAACAGAATAGAGGTTTCACTTTTTTTTCTTTTTCACAAAGTCTATGGAAGAATGAACAAATGAATACCACAAGCTACAGTACTTTGGGCTGTGAAAACCTAGAATTAGACACCCACTCTCTTTCTTTCAGTCTGTTGAAAATAGTTACAGTCAGAACCACTGGGTATAGAGTGTAGGAATTAATCTGACCTAGACATGGGAGACTCGCATTCAGCCCCACTCTTTTTAGAGTGCCCATGTTCCAGTGAGCATTGTTCACTCAGCAGCTCTCAGCCTGTGTCTCTTTTTCTCTCTCTAAATTCCGCTCTGGACATGACAACAGTTTTTAACATGTCACTCATGTGCTGCATCAAGAGAAGTGTGACCAGCAGGGCGAGGGAGGTGATCCTGCCCCTCTACTCTGCTCTCGTGAGACCCCACCTGGAGTGCTACATCTAGTTCTGGGGCCCCCAGCACAAGAAAGACGTCAAGCTGTTGAAGGGGGTCCAAAGGAGGGCTACGAAGACTATCAGAGGGCTGGAGCACCTGCCCTATGAAGGCAGGCTGAGAGAGTTGGGGTTGTTCAGCCTGGAGAAGAGAAGGCTCTGGGGGGACCTGATAGCGGCCTTCCAGTGCCTGCAGGGGGCCTACAAGAGAGCTGGGGAGGGACTCTTTAGAAGGGTGTGTAGCGATAGGATGAGGGGTAATGGCCATAAACTGGAAGAGAGGAGATTTAGGCTAGATATTAGGAAGAAATTATTTCCTGTGAGGGTGGTGAGACACTGGAACAGGTTGCCCAGAGAGGCTGTGGATGCCCCCTCCCCAGCAGTGTTCAAGGCCAGGCTGGACGGGGCTCTGAGAACCTGGTCTAGTGGGAGGTGTCCCTGCCCCTGGTGGGGGGATTGGAACTAGATGATTTTTAAGATCCCTTCCATCCCAAACCATTCTATGATTCTATGATAATCAACATTTTCTTTATTATTTAGCTATTATCTGAACCTCCAATATTTTCTTGTACCTCTTTGGCTCCCTACTTTTTGCAGGCTTTGTCATTCATCCTTGTGTTTAGCAGAATTCTGCTCCAGTCTTCTCTAAGTTTTTTTGGGGAAAGGCCTCATCTGGTTTTCATTGATTGCTATCATGGTCGTAATAAAGAGACTAAGTATTATCCAATATGAAAAAGCAATCTGAATACATTTAGTAAGATTCTTTTTGAAATCTAAAAACTTTCAGTCAGGATGAAGACCAGGTAATCAGGTGTTGTTTACCATGCTTAAGGTTTTGAAGTTCTTTCACAAAATTAAGCTCTAAAATCTCACATACATTTGATGGGAAATGCTCATCATCTTGTAAATCACCTAGAAATGTGTTATGCACAGGCCTTGGCACACTAGTTTGTCTAAATCCTGTATGTATTTTTGTTCCATAAAAATTGTAACAAATAAACATTTTTGTGTTAATGGGCAAAGAAAGATCTGAAATTTAAAGCTATATAAGCACTGTGAGGGAATAGAATGCTTTGACATTTATTCAGATACAGGGTTTAATGTAGGATTATACAATAATAATAATAACAAAATAATAATAATCACACTGTATTGTGTTGTTAAAATGTTCCATTTTAATGATGAATTGAGTTGTAGTAGATAATTAATGGCTTGCTAGTACTTTGTTATGTAGAAGATAATAATGTTATTATTCACACTTTAAAATAATTTTAAGATGAAATCAATAAGAAGCAAGTAGGCATTTTTATCTCTTTGGATTATCATATAATTTTGAAGAAAGTGGCACGTGAAGAGAATAATCAGCAGATCCTGTATATTGTTTTAATAGCAGACAGACTTCTATAAATAAATGGAGAAGTTCTGTCTGGAGAACCTTCTGATGAAACAAACACAGATATTTGAGGCTTCTTTAATGGGAGACAGATGTTTACATTCCATGGGCATTAAGACCATTAACTTCAATAGCGGCAATCTCTTGAATGACAAGTGGCTGTCAAACTCTGCCATGAATCCCACTGTGACTTTTCTCAGAAAATTTTTTACTGTTAGTGGGGTCCAAAACACAGAGAATTTCATGAAGACTGACAAATGTTGACATTTCTGGTCACTGCTAAAATGGGAAGACTAATTCATTTCAGTAAAGAGAGTCGGGGTGATGTTTCTTTAGAAGATGAAATAAATATCCTTGCCATTGAGGAGAAAGCTCATATACAAATAAATTTATTCAAATAAAAAGGATGAGAAGTTCCTATGAAGAAAATTGTCTTAATACTCCTACTCTTCATCCATTCATTTTAATCTCAGAATGACTTTGTCAAAGTCTTTTGAGTCAATGTCATTGGTCCAGTTTATCAGATCTACAGTATATGACACAAAATATGTGTTACTAAGAACCTATGGAAACCGTTTTACCCAGCTTTAGCTAGGAATAAATGAAACAGCTTTTGAATTTGCTCATGTCTCTCTGTGTCTGAGGTTCACTAGTAGTCAGAGACCCTAAAATATGTGATTTATGTTCACAGTTAGGTACTTAGACATTTAAATAATTGGATCTGTGCATATAACATGCCTATAAAATATGCATGCATTATTTTGGCACTTGCAAAATGAACTGGCAAAACAGGATGTTATCCTTCCATATTATGGCCTTTGCAGAATGTGATTTGTAGTAGGCAATTAATATTGTTATGATGGGAGCTACAACATAGCTCTTTAGAAGTGGTGGGCACAATATTTTAGTCCATTCGGACTAAATGGAAGAGCAAACAACTGAGCCTCACTTTTGAGGCAGTTGAAACAATCCAAGATAGTGTCCTAAACCACAAGCCTGCTCAGAAGCCCTGAGTATACTGTCAGTTCCACTGTGGCCTGATGGCAAACACTGGAAAAGTGCAAATTTTTTGGCTGCATCTGTGTATGAGCATTCTGTAAGAGAAGAAATATGCATAGAAAACAAAGATATTCCAACCACATTGCTTTTTGGTATGAACTTGAGAAAGAAAGGCAATTGAAATAGATATTATGTCTTGGAAACTGGGTTTACAGTCATGAAAAAAAAAGTCTCTTTGTTGTTTAGATTTCATAAGAAAAGCCTGAGGCCAAGAAAATTCTGACTGTAGAAGCTGAATTTCATCTTTAAAGACACATTCCCTAAAACTTACGTTTTAACTTTTGGCTCTCAAATGGTAAAAGCCTGTTGTTAATTATGTCCTTAGAGTGACAGCTTAAGGAAATCTAGTTCTTTCCTCTTAGTATGTCAGGTATTCATAAACGTTGTAGTCTGCATCATACATTGGAATTGCACAAATGCTTGTGTGAACACATGGGGAGTTGTGGTAGGAATCGGATGGTTATAAATTACTCCTCTTTTTGTTTGCTTGGCAATTCTTTTCTGTCAGTTCAGTTCTACTGACAGAAGGCACAGGTTGTGATGATAGGGAAATAAGCAGCTGTGGGAAGGGATGACTTCTAGACTGTTTCAAGCAGTTTTTGTGCAGCAAATGTGCAATCACATCCCATGGTGAAGCAGTGGGACCTCCTGGGATACACAAGACTTCACCAGCAGTGGAAGGGACCTGCAAGATGGATTTCTCTTCACTGAGCACTGTGTTTTGGAGTGCGGGCATTTTAAGGGGAGTATCTGTTTCCAAAATCTCTTTGAAATGAATCCTGGTTTTCATTTGTTTATTTTCTATAGGCTGAGCATTGTCTTTTTTGTAGATAGAAAAGTACAGTATGTTCATCATAGTTCACTGTTTGCAAGGCCTTTCTGACTGTTTTGAAAAGTGAAGGTGAGTAGTTTTTCTCCATATTTGGCCATGAAGCTACATGTATACTAGAATACGAAGAGTTTCTGTAGGCTGTGTAAATTTTGTGTCTGATTTATGTCATTTAATGTGAAACATATCCCTGTTTCATATTGTAATCTCAAATTCAGGTATAGTTAACCATTAATTATTTATGGAAAGTTGATCTCAGTGCTTGGATGCAGGTGTGTTACTTCTATACCTGAACAGGTACAACTATATTGTGTTTTTTTTTTGGATCAAGTGTACACAGTCACCTGCATTAGTACCAGCTCTGCTTTCAGGGCAACAGTTCTCCAAACAATGATACCTTTCTTTTCTTCAGAACAATAATATTCACATCCATTTATAAACACATCTTCATTTTTTTTTTTGCATTTACCATGTTTTTACATTCCTTGCACTCTAAATCCCTGAGTGCAAACTCTGTGAGTTCTAATGAGATTCCTTTCTCACATAGATAATACTGGAAAATGAGAAAGTTTCTTATGGTCTGACTTTCATTTACACAGTGGGCAATAAAACACAATCTATTAAGACTAGAGTGTGCTGAGAGCTCAAATTCAGCTAGATCTATTCATATCTCATATCATAGTCTGTCTGCATTCATATTTATTTAAAAAAATATGAAGTCAATAAAGAATACATATTTTATAGCCATTATCATGTAAAGAAATAATATTTCTACACATTATATATATATTTTTAAAGCCCTTTAAGTTTTATGGAAAGACTTGATAGGAGAAGGTTTCTTAGCAGTTAAATTTAAATGTGTTCTTGCAAAGAATGTATTGGATCTTTTTACTTCTATGTGAAGAAGAGCCAGAAACAAAATATAATTTGAACAGATAAACCAAGGAAGTGGGCAACTTGCTGCTGAACTTCATTTAATGAAGAGAAGATAATCAATGAAAAAGAAGATGTTGCCTCTTCAAGTAATTATTTTCAGCCCTCTCGGTGGATAATGATATGTATTTCATCAACACATTAGTCCATAAACATTTTCTAAACAATGCAATTTAATTTGTTCTTAGGTTATTAAAAAGTGGGTCTCAATTCAGAAAGCAGAGGTATAAAATATTTCTGGGAAAACAAAAGGTTACTTGATAATTGTTTTACAGTATCTGAAAAGCTCAGGGTTATGCCCAAAGTCATCCTTCCCACACTCAATAAAACGAAGCAGTGTCAAGGCACATTTTAGTAGCTGTTAATGATGATAATAACTGCAGTTTCAGATTTTAGATAAAGGATTCAAATAATTTTACCTTTAGAAGGGAAAAAAAAAAAAAAAAAGGAAAATCTTTCTGTAGTTTCTTTAAAAAGTATTCTGATTCCAGGAGACAAAGCTGAGTCTCCTGCCTCCAGATCCATACTCCCACCTGTAGACTGAGGAAGGCAGTACCCTCTGCAGCAAGGAACCAGCAGCTCAAGTAATTTTCACCTGAGCCAGGAAATGACTTCTCTGCCAGTGATGGTGGTCCCTACAGGGAAGAACCATGAACTGCTTATTGTTAAAGCTAGCTTCTGCTATAAGTATGAATCACACAAACATAATTGAACCTTTCCATTTTTAAAACCCTAAAAAACTATGATATAAAATGAAAAATGGAAGCAGGGAGGAGGCTAATGTAGACCCACTCTGAAAGAACAGGACAAATTAATTATTCAGTAAATTTTACTCACTTTTCTTTTTTCAGATTGCCTGCAAACATTTTACCTTATTCTTTCTTTTATAATTATTCAAAATTATTTGCTGAATATTTGCTGCAGTTAATTCCTACTCTGCATGTCATTGATGAGCATTTGGGTGGTTATTCCTGTTAAACATTCAGGCTGCCTCAGCTTATTTTTGTGGGATGTGTAAGCCACACTGTACCATAAGCTTAGCTGAACAAGTGCTTCTCAACACACTTTGTCTTTTCCTCCTGCATAGCAAAAACTGCTTTGAATGTCATGTAGATTAATTTACTTAGATATTCAAATAAAATCCAGTCTGGAAGCTTTAAAGAGGAAGTCTAGTGAAGAGATGAAAGGTAAAATTTTCTTATGAGCTATAGACTGATTAAAAGATAGAAAGGTAGAAAATATTAGTATTCAGCAGCTATCTCTAAGCTAAGATCCACTGACCTATATTTCTCTTTCAGTCCCTGTTTAAACTGTCCTCTATCTGATCCTTGTCCTTAGCTCATATCCGGTATAGTTAAGTAAGGCCTCACTGTCCTTACCTCAACGCTCCCCTCAGATTTCTCTCTTTTGCATACTTCATTGATCACTACGGACAGCAGTATCATCCTGATGGTCACTCAGGAGTACATCACTTGCAAAACCACTTGACTGTTTCCTTTCTTATGTTTTGTATCAAACTTGCCAATTCCTTCCTCATAGTATCTGAGGAAAGGCTCAAGATAAAAGAATCCCATCTGGACTTTAACCTCTCCTATCTTGATGTATGCAGTCCTTTCCTTTGAGGATTAACAGGTTCCGACTTGTCCAACAGTACCAGTTCAGAGTTGCGCTGTGAATAGTCTTCCTGTAGCCTGTTTGATTTCCTCCTTCCACTAGCTCAACTCTCTGTCTCCTTGAGCACAAGTCATGTTACTTCATGGCCTGTTCCTATTCCATCTATTATTTCCTAGTCATTTAGGTGGGCTTGCGTGGCAGCTTCCATCAACAACTGTGATTAATCTTCAAAACAAACTTCTCTACCTTCTTGTGTTGCTCAGCACCCTTTTCTTTCTTAGGAGAAGTTTCTCTTTACCTTCTAAAAAGCTGAGTCTTCATTGTATTGCAAACCCATTGTAAAACATACTTATGTCAAGACATAATTCAGCAGCTCTCTGATGGCTGGTATGTTATGAGTGGTGCAGTTGATACCCCTGAAGGAAGGGATGCCATCCAGAGGGACCTGGACAGGCTGGAAAAGTGGGCCCACGAGAACCTGATGAGGTTCAGCAAGGCCAAGTGCAAGGTGCTGCACTTGGGTCAGGGCAATCCCAGGTGTGTGTACACACTGGGAGAAGAACTCCTTGAGAGCAGCCCTGCGGAGAAGGACTTGGGCATTGTGATCGACGAAAAGCTGGCCATGAGCCGGCAGTGTGCTCTTGCAGCCAGGAAGGCCAATGGCATCCTGGGCTGCATCAAGAGAGGGGTGGCCAGCAGGGAGAGGGAGGTGATCGTCCCCCTCTACTCTGCCCTTGGAAGGCCTCACCTGGAGTGCTGTGTCCAGTCCTGGGGCCCCCAGTACAGAGGGGATGTGGAGCTGTTGGAGCGGGTCCAGAGGAGGGCCACTAAAATGATCAGAGGGCTGGAGCACCTCTCCTAGGAGGAAAGACTGAGGGAGTTGGGACTGTTCAGCTTGGAAAAGAGAAGGCTCCGGGGAGACCTCATTGCGGCCTTCCAATACTTGAAAGGAGCTTACAGGCAGGAGGGGGACCGTCTTTTTACACAGGTGGATAATGGTAGGACAAGGGGGAATGAGCTAAAACTGAAAGAGGGGAGGTTTAGGTTGGACGTCAGGAAGAAATTCTTCACTGAGAGAGTGGTGAGGCGCTGGCACAGGATGCCCAGAGAAGTTGTGGCTGCCCCATCCCTGGCTGTGTTCAAGGCCAGGCTGGATGGGTTCCTGGGCAGTTTGATCTAGTGAGCTAGTGGCTGGCAGCCCTGTCCACGGCAGGGGGGTTGGAACTAAATGATCTTTGAGGTCCCTTCCAACCCAAGTCATTCTATGATTCTATGATTCTATGATTCTATGATTCTATGATTCTATGATTCTATGACCACTGCCAATCCTTGGGTTATTTTTCTGTCCTTACTCATCTGTCTTACTAACACTCATTTGCTTTGTCTTATATTAAGATTTGATGGTCTGTTAGTCATCTATTTGTCCTTTATCCATGCAGAATCCAGCATGATGAGTTCCTGTTTCAGGACTGCGCTGTTTGAGTCAAACAGGTGGGAAGAAAAAGAAGCTTTTCTTACACAAAAGGCAGGCTACTATTTAATTTAATTATCAGTGATAGGAGATTGTAGAATTTTAATTGATAGTAATTAATTTTAATTGATCAATTACGTAAATTTAAGAGCGTTGTATACCCCTGAAAATTAAAGTGGAAAACTGAGTAAGTCAGCAGATAACAATATCAAGAAATCATTTTCAAAGTGATAATACACCTGTCTGGACTTCTTATATACACTGTTGATTTCTGAATGAAGTAAAACCAGCTAGGAAAATGATTCAGGTCTCCAAATAGGAGCTGATTAGTAGTCTGTTCTGGTATTGAAATCCCCAGGTTCCTGTGTGTAATTGCCTTTCAAATGCTCAAATGCTGAAGGTTGAAAAGTAACATAGTGCGCTCGTAGAGAACAGGGTTTGCAATGAATATACAGATTCTGGAATTTTAATTTGGGTTATTGGCATTTTACCCATACAAAAAAAATTGGAATGAGAGCAATATATAGATTATTAAGTGTCACAGAACAATATATATATTAATGCTGATGAGAATATTACCTCACAGCCTTAAAGCTTTAATTGTATTTCAGATTTCTTAGTTTTCTTATATACATGTATGGTACTCATTTCACCTCTCTTTGAAGTGAGAAAGTCTAGAGCCAATTGAGAGAAATAGGAATTTCCTGGGATGCAATTCATTACAAAAGACTGATTTTAAAAACTGGTATAAAGTAACTCACATTTAGCCTCCAATGAATGTAGAGGGAATCAAGATATTTGAATCTAAAGGAATTCCCCTCCCCATCCTGTCGCTGATTATAATTTTGTCAAGTTTTACAGAGTTCAATGTCTTTCATTTTATAAGCATCTATGTTTTTAAGTGTTATTTGTTACAGTGCCATAACTGTACCAGTATCAAATATCTGCAATAAAAGTGTTCGTCTTGTGTTGTATAAAATCGTGTTGAACAAAAATCTTGTCTTCGTGTGAAGAGACACAAGATCAATGTCTGTGAGCCTATACAATTATTTTGTACTTGAGAATCCTAGCTGTACCTTGACTTTGTGTCTTTTTTCTTCTGTAGAAAGCCCAGACTGAGACCTTCATCACCTCCTGCAGAGAAGATGACATTTGTTTTGCCTGTATTTGCCTGCTTGTATTTGTTTTTCCTTCAAAGGCCCAAGCATCATGTGCACAGCAGTCCAGAAGCAGAATGTGCCAAGCTATAGACTCTATCTGTAACTCAAATAGTCATAAAGCATGTTCATCTTCAGGATCACCAGCTTATTCACACAAATTCACCTGATTCTTACTTGCTGCTTCTAGTTTTCGAGAATATTATGTTAATTATCTTTATGAATTAGTGGATAGAAAACATTAATATTTAGCATTTTAAGTGATGTTAGTGTATTTCATAGGGGAAAAAAAAAAAAAAAGAAAGCTAATAATGACTTTTAAAAGGACTTGGGTGTAATAGTGGGTGAAAAACTCAACACAACCTGTCCATGTGAGCTTGCAGCCCAGAAAGCCAAACATATCCTGAGTTGCGTCAAAAGAAAAGTGGCCAGCAGGTGTGCTTAACTCTACTGAGACCCCACCTGGAGTACTGCATTCAGTATAAAAATGACATGAGACCTATTAGAGTCAGTCCAGAGCAAGGCCACAATGATGATCTGGGGACTGGAGGACCTCTTCTATGAAGACAGGCTGAGAGACTTGGGATTGTTCAGCGAAGAGAAGATAAGACTCTGAGGGGACCTTATAGCGGCCTTCCAATGTTTAAATGGGGCCTAGAGGAAAGATGGAGGGGGACTGTTTATCAGGGAATGTAGTGACTGGACAAACTGTAATGGTTCAAAAGTAAAAGAGGGAAGGAAGATTAGATATAAGGAAGAATTTATTCTCTATGAGGGTGGTGATGATCTTTAAGGACCCTTCTTACTCAAAAAAATATAATTCTATGATTCTATCTATTTTTGAGTGGTTAATTGATATGAAATGATCAATCAGTCCAACTCACCCAGCCATAATTTTTTCTGTACACCAGCAGCAATGATATTCGGGCATCAGTTGTACATGACCGTAGGATATATTGTCATTTTCATTTCTCAGTTTGCTAAGTATAGAAACACCATAGTGTTTCTTTACAGTAAGAAGCTATGTAATGAGATGGAAGAAATGAGCTTACTTCCTTTACCTTTGGCTTACCTCTTCAGTCTTGCATGGAGATCCTGTTTCCAGATGTCCTGTTTTCAGTTGTCTTTTTTTTTTGTTTTTTAATGTTCCTGGAGGCTTTTTGCTCCTTGTAGAAGGAGGCTTCTTTATCCTAGAGACAGGAGATTTATTTATAGGTTAGCTGGTTGTGGAAGTAAGTTGCTAAGAAATTATATATATATATGTGTATATATATATATAAAATAATAT
>VXAV01006186.1:118808-132669 GCA_013399715.1 Alectura lathami
TGAGCAATGGGAGGTCTCTGCCTTAAAGAGTTTGCAGTTGGAGTATTATGCATTGGGCAGCAGCATATGTCTTCCTAAAAGTTATGTTCTAGCTCAAGCAAGATTAATCAACTTGATACTCGAGGTGTTAGCTGGAATTATTTGGCTCGCATTCTACATGACAGCAAACCAGATTAACTTAATTTATACAAAGGCTGTGGCCATAAGATAATTTTTTCATATGGTGAAAGTCAGCTTTAATTTTGTCTGTTCTCAGCTTCAGATTGTTTAAACTTTTGAACAAGGCAAACTTTATAGTAGTTAAAAAAAAAAAAAAAAACATTTTAAACTAGTATTTTTCACATTCTTATTTATGATCTCAGAGGAAGGAAAAGCACATTTTTACCTGGGGGAAACATGCCATTTTTAGAAGGTCTATTTGTCAGATCACAGAAGATGTTAAAAGAGGAAGCAATTATTATGGTTCTGCAGGGGGAAGCAGAGAAAATTATTTATATAATATTATTTGTCTAAGGTTATATATATAAAAAAGGCTTGCTAAAGCCAATATATTAGTTACGTTCCCTGCGTGAAAAGAGCAAGAAAATCCTGTGTTAGCTATTTAAATAGGCTATAACAGGATGTTTTTTGATATACTGACATTATATTTGAAAGAGGAAAGAAATGCTTACAGACAAAGGGGAAAATTGCAAGGTTTAGCGGGGTTTTATTATAAAGGGATTGATGGATGTGTGTGGGCATGTTCAGGCAGGCTTAGTCCATGCTTCAATGAAAACAACATTGGAGATAAAAATGCCATCTTCCAGTTGTTGTACAGTGCAAAAGGCATGAATCTGGTTAGACTTTGTCTCTTCATAAACCTGATAAGCACATGAAATTATTCCAAACAGACAATAAGCAAGTGCCAACCATTTAATGTAAATGGAAAAATATGCTTTAAATTAGCTGGGGAGTTTAAAAGGAAATAGATCAACAACAACAACAACAACAACAACAACAAAAAATTGTGCATAGCATCCAAAATTTGGTGTAGATGAGAAACTTTGGAGATATATGACTTGACTGATTACTTGAACAACAGCATGATGATTGGGTGGTAGGCCAGAAAGCCTCATTTAGACACTGTGGAAGTATTGGGTATTCCTCTTGTTTGTGGATCTGTGATCACATATTATGACTAATTAAATGTATACGCCAGTTGTAAGGTGAACTGAGTATTTCTCCATACTGGATTGACTAGACCTCTAGGGATTGTAATGTGAACACAGATATCTAACTCACATATAATTCTCTAGCTGTAAATACCTCTGTATAGTTGTCCTTATCTGCGTTACAGAAGTCAGAAAAGCCCAGATGATAAATTTCTGAGTAACTCTGTTTAGAGCCCATGTAGGGCACCCTGAACTGAAAACAGCCAGAAGCTTGCAGAAACACAGAAAATTAATACAGTGATGCTGTAGGACAAGCCAACCTTGGATTTCACTACTGAGCTTTGCCCTGGTGAATAGTAGAGCCTCAACAGTGGTGAATTTCATATTCTGCTTAGCAGAGAGTGACCATTATTCGCCCAGGAGGTGGGCAACGTGCTGCTGAGATCTATGCAGAGACAAGGAAGGTACCAGCTGAGGTTTCTAGTACATGTATCTGGTCAGTGATAGAGACAGAAATAGCGTTTAAATCTCTTGCCTCCAAGCCAGAGACTTCTTTACAAAAAGTGCCTAGTTTCTATTCCTCCTTAAGCTGTCCTTTCATTTTGTCCTTTGCTCTGTGACTTCCTTTTGAACCTTCTTCTTTTAATTATTGCTATTTATCAAGGAGTTTTGTTACATTCTTTGTTTGAACTATGTATAAAATAAATTTCTTCATCATACACTCTTAATGCTAAAAAGATATCATGATTATTTTTAAGGACAAAATACATCATGTGTGACCTCCTAATATTCTTCTGCAAAAGAAAAAGAAGACCATGTTTAATGAGTGTGTTGACAATACAAGAAAGGATCGAGCCTGCCTCGAGCTTTATAAATATGTTTTAGCTAGAAGGCTTAGTTAAGTAGGATATGACAAACTTAAGCTCTATGATCTTAGCTATGAAGAAATCTCTGTGGAAGCTGGTTATCTGTCATGGGGCTGATAATAAAACGGTTCAGAGATTATAAGAAATCTCTGTGAAAACAATATGCATATGGGAGGGGGTGGAGTTCACCCACATGACTTTTATTTTAAATAGTTGAGTATGTTAAGACTAAGCTACAGAGACAACAGGATATTTTAAGAATCAGGACTCCTCTAAATATTGCATCATGCATTTCCTCCTCCTAATGAGGCTTGGGAAAGCTGTACAGTGATACATATTGACCTGGAGGGATTAAGAATCCTGTGCGTTTTCAGTAATGTTGTCCTTGGCTTTTCATGCTTTCCTGAAGGTTAATTATTCACTGATCTTTTTACACTATTATTATCATGAAGGTTTGAGTAAGTTAAATGATAAACAGCTGATGTACAACTTTCTTATTTCAGCTATTTTAGGTTGCCTGGCATTTTGTACCTAATTCATAAAAAGTATTCTGAAGAAATATTTATATATGGATGTGTGTCCCTTTTACAGAATGATTTATGATAAGAAGTGGTAGGAAACAGCATTCTAGGATATCATACAGTTCATTATTTGCCCAAATCAGGGTCATTTATATCAAAACTATCCTTGACAAGCTCTTGTCTAATATGTCTTTAAAGCCTCATATGACAAAAACTCTACAAATGCGTTTGGTAATTCCCTATACTTACCATTAGAGAAACATTTTCAGTTTAACACTGACAGTAGCTAGGAAATGTTCTCAACTGAGCCTTCCCAAATTCAAGACATGCTTTAAAATTTTATTCTAGGTTTCAAGTGAATATCATACAGCACTCTTCCAGAAGACTCATATATGCTTATATGATGGATGCAAGAGATGGCAAAGATTTGTCTTGAACTTTCGCTGATAGCGGCTTCACCAGAGAAAATACAGACAGGGTACTGTCACTTAAAAAGCTATATTTACTACTCTATACACTACAACAGTTATAACTGTCAGTGAATGAAAAAAACAACAAAGCAAAATATTAAAAAATATTTGGTTATAAATCATTATCTACCTGTACAGTATGTTCAAGGGTCTTTCTCCTGCCAGGTGTGGTTTTTGCTCAGCCAAATACATGATGCCTTCTTATGTCTGACACTTTTTTTCCCCTGTCATCTCAAAGATCTGTCTATCTATTTGCCCTCAAGTGTTCTAGTAAGCTGTGGACTTGTGGCTTCTAGAGGAAGCCAAAGCGCATTCCATTGCACTTGGGTCCAGGCAATCCCAGGAATGTGTACAGACTGGGAGAAGAACTCCTTGAGAGCAGCCCTGAGGAGAAGGACTTGGGTGTCGTGATCGACGAAAAGCTGGCCATGAGCCAGCAGTGCACTCTTGCAGCCAGGAAGGCCAATGGCATCCTAGGCTGCATCAAGAGAGGGGTGGCCAGCAGGGAGAGGGAGGTGATCGTCCCCCTCTACTCTGCCCTTGGAAGGCCTCACCTGGAGTGCTGTGTCCAGGCCTGCAGCACCCAGCACAAGAAAGATGTGGAACTGCTGGAGCAGGTTCAGAGGTCAGAGGTCTGGAGTACCTCTCCTATGAAGTACAGCTGAAGGAGCTGGGGTTGTTCAGCCTGGAAAAGAGAAAGCTCCAGGGAGACCTCTTTGTGGTCTTCCAGTACTTAAAGGGAGCTTATAGACAGGAGGGAGACTGACTTCTTACATGGTCTTACAGTGATAGGTCAAGAGGTAATGGTTTTCAAATAAGAGAGGGGAGATTTAGATTAGATCTTAAGAGGAAACTTTTTTACCCAGTGGGTGGTGAGGCACTGGCACAGGCTGCCCAGAGAAGTTGTGGATGCCCATCCCTGGAAGTGTTCAAGGCCAGGCTGGATGGGTTCCTGGGCAACCTTATCTAGAGGGTGGCAGCCCTGCCCATGACAGAATTGTTGCAACCAGACGATCTTTCATGTCCCTTCCGACCCAAGCCATTCTATGATTCTATGAAAACAGTGTGGGAGAATACAACAATTTCTTTTATATAAACACTGCCTTTGTAAGCTTTTTAAAACTCATAGAAGTACATATACTGTTCTTGTTTGTTACTTCAGCCATTAAGACAGCAGAATTTTTACTAATGTCATGTCAAAGGCACATTTTCCAGGAATAGAAGTTGCTCTCCTGGCATATGTTAATGCCTGAACTATGGAACTGGGAACTGGTTTACAGAGTGTAATAGCTAGAACAGCATCAAGAGTAAACAAAGAGTATTTAAAAAGTTGAACATATTGAGGCAGGTCCCGGGAGCTGTTTTCTAGGCTAGACATAAGCCAGGCATGCCAGGAGATAACTGATAGCAAACAGAAAAATAAAACAGAAACTAAATTAGAAACAAATGCTCCTCTAACATAAATTGATACAGTTTGATGTATGTTTAGTACTAAGCACAAGACTGTCTGGTATCACAAATGCTATTTTATCAGTCAGGTTTAGTGATCACTGAGTGATGCAGATGAGACAGAGCATTTATGCTTGGAAGATTCCTCCTGTGCATCAAGATTATACCTGCTGGCATCACTAAAACCGTAAAAAAGAGTTCAAGGACAATAAATGTCTGCAGTTATCAAACCCTTACTACAGCACAGATTTCCAAAGTCTCTAGGGGAAGCTATGTGAAAATTCTGAGAGTCGCCAGGAGACATGTACCCTGATGCTGTTCGGACCTTTGGAAGTTAGTTGCAGCAAGCAGACAATATGATGATGCCAATTCATGTGTACTTCTGAAATGATCTTAAAAAAAAGGGAACCACTTAAAAAGTGTGTGAAGTTCCCTATGAGGCAGAAATGAAAAGGATAATCATTACAAGGTCTGAGTTATTCCACGAAAAATCAAGCAATGAACATTCGTCAGAAAAGACATACTTCTTTGTATCTCATTCCTTCCTGGTTAGCATTGATCTCTAGCAACGTAACCTCTAAAAAAAGAAGCAGAAGTTTGCTGACCTAATGTGTGGCACAGACTGAAATATTTATGCATTTTTACTAGAGATGAAAGAGATCATGGAATTTACATTTAATTCTGTTTGTGGATTCCTTCAAATCATGGAATTTGCATTTAATTCTGTTTGTGGATTCCTTCAACAGGAAGGAAATCTGACTTTGCATTGGAAGTCTTTTCCAACCTTAATGACTATACAAATCTATTCTATGATTCCATGATTGAAATGGACAAAGCCTTTGCCTATTCCATGAATATTAAAACAACTGTATAACAGGCTTGAACTCCATGCATATAGAATCTCACGTCTTAATGAAGAAAAATTCAGTTACTCCAGATTAATGCAAAAATAATAAAGTTTAAAATGAAACATTGGATAAATTTAATTAATTTGATTGCTACTTCATAGAAATAAAAATAGAATTGTAAAAGAGATGTTCACAAAAAAAGTCTGACATGTTCCCTAAAAAAATTTCATTTGGCTTTCTGAGGTATAAATTGTTCAGATCCATGGACTACAAAGGAGTTTCACATGCAGGAAGGGAGAAAAGAGAAGACAAGAGGTCAAAATGTCCTTCCTTCACCCATTGCTTTATGGATTTATTTCTTTTGTTCCTTTCTCTTCATTGCAGTGTATTGTCCTAATCTCAACTGTTTTCTCTTATACCTAGTGCCTTGGATTGTAGATACTTGCCCTAGAAAGAAAATAGTGTAACATTCATTGGGGGCAGATCTCCTGAGCCAGCATTCAGTAATAATAAAGTATGAGACTTTAGAGAAATGTGTGGAAGGGCTGTGCATTAAAGGGAAGCCTTTTACGCAGATAAGCATATTCTAATATCACTAGAATCTTCTAGTAAAAGCTCCTTTAATAGGCTAAAATAACTTTGCTATGAGTAGGTGACAGTCATCAGTTTTCCAATTATCATATTTTTTTCTTGGCAAGGAGGATTCAGCAACAAGGGCAGAGATCTTTAAACAGTTTATATCTTTTCCTTTTTAAAATATTTTTAAAAGCTCTGACTCAGGGAATGGCAATATTATGTCTTGGCATTTTCCTTCATATAGGAAAAATAACAGAAAGATAGCATGAAATAACCTGCCTCTTTTTTTTTTTTTTTTTCCCCAGAAAATTCTAGGTATTTTTAAAATTACTTCTGTATATGGAAATTATTTACATGAAAATTCCAGATCCTTGTATATTCCCCATGACTTCCAATTATCTCTGATCTATAGCATGCGACTCTAAAGATGAGAAGAAGCAATGATGATGTTTAAAGGATTTGGCAGATCAAATAGTCCACTCTAGCTCCTAGAGAACATCTGCTCCCATCAAAAGAAAAAAGCAGTTTAAAGTCCTTCTCCACAGAAGTTGACTTGAAAATTCAGCCCACTGTCAAACGATCAGCAGTCCAAAGAGAGAACTTTTTCATTTTCTCTCCCCTTCTCTTCTACTCCTCCATAAGACATCTTATCTGCAATAGACCCACCATGCTATAATTAGAACGAATCTAGCAAACCATTTGTAAAGTACAGGATTGTATCACCACTCTTTGCTATGACTTGTTCCTTAAAAAAAGAATACTGAAAGAATCATAGAATCATAGAATGGCTTGGGTTGGAAGGGACCTCAAAGATCATCTAGTTCCAGCCCCCCTGCCAGGGACAGGGCTGCCAGCCACTAGCTCACTAGATCAAGCTGCCCAGGAACCCATCCAGCCTGGCCTTGAACACAGCCAGGGATGGGGCATCCACAGCTTCTCTGGGCAGCCTGTGCCAGCGCCTCACCACTCTCTCAGGGAAGAATTTCTTCCTGATGGCCAACCTAAACCTCCCCTCTTTCAGTTTTAGCCCATTCCCCCTTGTCCTACCATTATCCACGCAAGCAAAAAGTCGGTCCCCCTCCTGACTGTAAGCTCCTTTCAAGTATTGGAAGGCTGCAATGAGGTCTCCCTGGAGCCTTCTCCTTTCCAAGCTAAACAGTCCCAACTCCCTCAGTCTTTCCTCACAGGAGAGGTGCTCCAGCCCTCTGATCATTTTAGTGGCCCTCCTCTGGACCCACTCCAACAGCTCCACATCCCCTCTGTACTGGGGGCCCCAGGCCTGGACACAGCACTCCAGGTGAGGCCTTCCAAGGGCAGAGTAGAGGGGGACGATCACCTCCCTCTCCCTGCTGGCCACCCCTCTCTTGATGCAGCCCAGGATGCCATTGGCCTTCCTGGCTGCAAGAGCGCACTGCCGGCTCATGGCCAGCTTTTCGTCGATCACAACGCCCAAGTCCTTCTCCGCAGGGCTGCTCTCAAGGAGTTCTTCTCCCAGTCTGTACACACACCTGGGATTGCCTGGACCCAAGTGCAATGGAATGCACTTGACCTTGTTGAACCTCATCAGGTTCTCGTGGGCCCACTTTTCCAGCCTGTCCAGGTCCCTCTGGATGGCATCCCTTCCTCCAGGGGTATCAACTGCACCACTCCGCTTGGTGTCATCAGCAAACTTGCTGAGGGTGCACTTGATCACACAGTCTAAGTCGTCAAAAAAGATGTTGAATAGCACCAGTCCGAATACGGACCCCTGGGGGACGCTGCTCGTGACCGGCCTCCACCTGGACATAGAGCCATTGACTACAACCCTTTGGCTGCGACCCTCCAGCCAGTTCTTTATCCAGCGAACAGTCCACCCATCAAATCCATATCTCTCCAGTTTAGAGATAAGGATAAGATATGGGACCATGTCAAAGGCCTTGCACAAGTCCAGGTAGACAGCATCTGTCACTCTTCCTTGGTCCACCAATGCTGTCAAATGTTGTTTTGGGTCTTTCTTTTTGTTTTG
Source organism: Alectura lathami (assembly GCA_013399715.1). Taxonomy (NCBI): domain Eukaryota; kingdom Metazoa; phylum Chordata; class Aves; order Galliformes; family Megapodiidae; genus Alectura; species Alectura lathami. The sequence goes on from VXAV01006186.1 coordinate 126,695, forward strand.
TTATTCTGGGGAAGCAATGACATGTCTGAGAGCTCTGTCATTGCTAGTGGAAACTTTCCTCTCCCACAGCTGATGAATCAAATGCTGGGGGAAGCTGACATACAGACCTACATAACACACATGTTCCAGTGTTTCCTGCCGGAGGGTGCTCAGGCGATTACTCAGATCCAGTTCAAACATCTTATCAGAGCAGTAGTTTTCAGGAGCTTAATTCTATTGTGAGCCCAGGCACAAAAGAGACCAACAGGCACATATCAAATCTCTGTTCCACTAGGCTAGGATGTGTTTGGAAATACTGCAGTTGAGAGAGTTGACTGGAAAGTAAAGCAGACACAAATAGGTCTCCCTCAGTGAAGAATAAAATCTGTGACTTGGTGGAGATATGCAAAAAGTTCTAACCTCTTCCCTGCAGTGAGTTCTGATGTGCTGAGCAGAGGCTTTAGATAAAGACATAAAGAAGATTATCAAGTGTGCATGACGCACATTTACAGAGTAAATCCTGAGGTGGATGGACACAAAGAAAGAACGCACCTTGTTCTGTACATTTAAATGAAGAGGGAGCTGAATGACTCATCCAAGCCAAGATCTCAAGGGCGAATTTCCATTACATGTCTGAAGGACTTACAAAGTTATAAAGCACATCTCTCGCACAGATGCACATTGTATCTTAACATAAAGACATGGATGACAGATCTTGTGTTTGAAGCAGATGCCTCTGTTTACGCACTGAGATTTTCATCGATGTGGCAGATTCCATACTACATTCTCATTTTTTTCTCAGTTTTTGTTCATTATTTGCTTCAAAATATGTGGGCTCAACCATCCCTGAGTTTGTCTTTCGTTTAGCTAAACGATGCCCTCAAGTTCATCTCAGTTAAAAAAATAAAATAATTCTGAAACTGGACAAACTAATAGGTAGACTAGTGGAAGGTGCTACTCAGTGTACACTTTATACACACTCTGAAGAAATAAGGTGTGCAAAAACATTGTTTTTAAACTCAAATATTTTCAAATGTACCACAGCTTCACTTTGTCTCCTAGTACTGGTATTACCTAACTTCTCCCCATAACAATTTTCTACCTTTCCTCCTTCCCCTCTTTTTTCCAGCTTCAGTTATATATAAACAAATGTAATAAACACCTGTTGTAATCTCTTCTGTTACCTGAAATACCCTTTGTTTTTATTTCAATATGTTCTAAATTTTAAACATTGTCCTACCAGTGATTCTTATTTAGAGAGAACAATTGATACCCAAGGTTAGCTGCTTTTGTTGTTCTGTTACTATCTGATTCCAGCATCTTAGATTCATCTATTATTTTTTTTAAAACTGAACTGACCTTTATTGCTTATTTTCAAAATCCTAACATATTCGTCACAGACATCACATACAGCTTAAGTTCTCCTATTGTCTATGGAGTGAAAGAATTGCTGTTCTTCAAAGTACTGTGTTGAGTGGATAATATCAAGAACATTTCCATCACTTAAAGCTGGCTGGAGTCCCTGAGCTAAGCCTGTGTGATCTGTATCCATCAGCCTAAGGATCACCTTCAGTAATCCCAGCCAGTGTCTTATCTCTGAGCAGAGCACAGATGCTGTTGTGTGCAGTGTTTCTTGGTCAATTGGCATACACTGTTATAACAGAGGTGACTGATTCATAGCTTCTCTGATATTCCTAAGCATTGTACTGATATCCTTTCAAGACCCTTTTGTAAGAGTGCCAATGGAGGCTTTCAGGCAAATTTTTGGTTCCAGATGTGAAAACTGGGGTAAGGTTTACAAATAGAAATAATTAAATAAATAAATAAACCTTCACTAAATCCTAGGTATGACACTTGAATGTTGTTGATACTTACCAAGTAAGTACGAATATTTTGAGCACTGCACTTAAGAAAATCTAATTTACTGGACAAAGATTATGTTTTTTGGGGGTGAGATGAGCAATTCCAGTCATTTTGAACTTGTTTTTACCCATATGGATATGACATTTGAACTATGTCTTTTGCTGGGAGCTCTATACCAGCCCTGGTTTAATCATCCCTTTACAGGAAGTGAATCATTTTATAAATGTTTCTACGCCATCTAAGTAACATTTCCAAATAGTTACAATTTCTGTTTAAAAGAAAGGGGTATCTGAGTTTAAACAAATTGTAAACTTGCATAAGGCATGGGACCCATGCCTTGGGTGGACTGCTCCTGACATAAGCCTTCTGGGTGAAACGTGGTTTAGACTGGTTTGTGTAGGTGTGACTTTCTCACTTCCTTCTTCAGTACATTACATCTTTTCCTTCAATAAACAACAAAGATGAAGGTCAAACATGTTTCTAACCAATTTGTAAAAGGACTTATACAAAGCCAATAAAATTGGAGTTGTGAAGTAAGAAATTGGGAAGTACTCCTTCAATAAGGAAGAAAATTGATTAATGTTTTGTTTATGCACCTCCATGCTAACATGCATTTACACAGACTAAAGAGTTTAGCTCAGAAAAGAATGCACATAAAACTGTCTAAAACACTAGCCAAGTTGAACCCATTCACATCTGATAGCGAAATAAAAGAAATGTTCCTTTCTGCGGAAACATATTCAGCTTTATTTTCCTCCAAGGACTTCTTAAGTTTTATTAATGTTTTGCTACATTTTAAGATCACCAGATGGGTAACAATATAGAAATGCAAAGTGGTTGTTGAAAATAAATAAACATATTTTAACTTTGGATTTTACAGACCTAAATATTTATTCTGGTGCCTATTTTTAAGTCTACACACTTAGGTGTGACATAAACTGCACAAACATTATACATGCATATTAGTATGCAAACATATTCACTAATATCAAGACCGAAGTTGAATCCTATCTATAGGATATTCATGGAGGATTGTCATGATTATTGGGGGTTGAGTGTGTGTATTGAGGAAATATGACAAACTGATATTTCATTGGTATATTTACAAAGATCAGGTTAACTCTGTGACATTTGTTTAGAAGGAAGAGTTTGACAGATTTCCACAGTGTGGAAAGTGGAGTATTGATTTCTTACTTCTGCACTGGTTGATAGGTAATGAGGAATGGAATGGGTTACTGAGGTTGCTTTTTGTGACTATTCAAAAATTAACACTGCAGATCCTTCTCTATCTTTCAGTCAGGTCAACTACTTTGTGCTGCAGGGTTATGGTAAATTTTCAAGGAATGCAAAGTACTCTGTTAATTAGATCTATAAGGATATGTAGACTTTGACATATTAAATAGTCTCCTTAATTATGATAATGAATTGTTATGGTTGTTAGACTAATGGCCTTTGTCATTCACAAAAATAGGGCATGACTGTTAGATAAATACAGTGAGAAAGTGCATGATAGAAGGCAATTTAGAAAACGCACATATTCCAAAATCCACTTTTTTCTTTCATGAAATATTATTAAGAGAAAAAGATAACCACGCTGTTAGTCCCCTCCACAAAACAGAAGATCCTCTGGTGGTCCATTTTACACAAAACAACATTCCCCACACCACTAGTTATTTTTATTTTCCTGTAGATTAACCCCATTTTTTACATAAGTGTAGGCTATCATGTGAAATACAGCTTGGGAATTTACTTGATGTTGGTATAGATTTTTTGTTTATTAAGGAAACTGTAATAATCCTATTGCTAAATACAATGGCAATGGCATAGGCATTGAATGGAACACTATGAGCAATGATGCAGACTAGAGGGGAATGATCATGATTATTAAATTAAATATACAAATTCTCCCTGACTTCAGGGAACGAGGATACGACCCTGAAAATTTTATTCACTATGATAAAAAATAAATCACTATGTCAACCAGTAAAGCGTACTGTCTTAGTGTTCTTACTAACCATACACATGTAAGGCTTGAATGACCAAGACATTTTTTATTGGTTCAAATGGAAAATGTGCTCCATTTTACATAGTTCTTGTTTTTGAGCGTTTGTAAATACTTCATTGCAAATCCCCAAGCTCCTAGAAGCTTTAGATAATTAAGTTAATCTGCAACAGATTTGTTTTGAGAGTATTTGTGATTCACCATTTGCTAGGAACAGAAGTTTTCCAAGGGCACTGCTGGATGGAGTGTAGGTCATTAATAGATTGAGGCACTGCATGATCTCTGGGAAGGCACCATCCATGTAACAGTTGCCAAGCCTGTATAAACATGATACTTTGTTTTCCAAGAACAGTTGGAGAACGATGAATTCACATGTTTTTGTGTCTATGGCAGATTCTTTCCCTGTGGCAATTAAAATACAGAAACAAAACACGCACTGCTCATACTTTTCTTTCGCAGGACAGAGAAGAGTATAAACATATGACAAATGTGAAGGTGACTAACACACTAATGGATGGCGGCTTTAAATGATGGTGCATAGCAGTGCATGAGAATCTAGCTGTGCACTTAATGAAAGAATAGCTGTGCACTTAATAGCTAGTCCTACAATAAGCTATTTCTACTTCCTTTCATGTGTAGGCAATTTGTAACACCATGCACGCTATAAATCTCCCTCCTGTGTTTTGTTGTGCAGATAACAGAGTATTGTAGTCTCTAACCATGAGTTTAGCTTTCATATATAATTATGAAACAATGAACACAGACAATGAGTTTGGCATCTTGTTGGGTGATTATCTATAATACTCACAAATGAGCTATGAAGAGAAAATGAGAAATAAAAGAAGATGCTTCAATACTCACCCACTGAAATTAAGGCCCAGACAAATCTTTCACAACTTGCTATTATACCAGCTCAAGCTGGTGTCAATACCCAGTGCTTTTCAGTACCTCAGGACAACTTAAACCATTTGCCATCTCTCTTCACCCTACCTTTTCCAGTACTAAGCACCAAATATAAGCAAAAGTCTTTCAGCCTCGAAATCAGGAAGGGCATCCACAATGCCAAGCTACTCCCAAGGTTGCAACTTTTCTTTGCAAAAGCCTGTTTCATTTTGAAATCCGTGATGTCAGTTTTTCCCTTTGGTATTGAAGGACTGCAAAATGACTTTACAGAATAAAGCATAATGTCCAAAAGTGGTCATACAGCCTTTGTTCAGAGACGAGAAGCATTGTTCAAGCTGCAAAACTATTTGATAATCTAGAGCCAGAGTTTCTGAAAACTCTGAGCACAATTGATATTAATCCTAGAATTTTCTAGCATTAAAAAATTAGATTGTTACTGGTGGATTTGTTAGTTACGCAGTAGGAAATTAAGATTCTTTTTGATATGATTGAAATGGACTAAGTTGAAAAATATTTTTAATATCAGATTTCCTTTCTGCAGAAAATAATAATAATAATTAGAATTTCAGTTTCAAGTTAGGGAAAAAAAAATTAAAACTTCTGAATCTGTTATAAAGGAAAAATTACTGTTCTCTGTCCAGCCTCAGGAAAACAACACCTTTAAATGGTCTAAATTCACACAAAATTAATGTAAAGGCTGAGAGTCTAAAAGTTAATTTTGACTATTCTTCGGTCTTATTTCATAATTTTCTAATGTGTGCCAGTGACAGACAATACACAGTAGCTTAATTATTATCTTCTGCTGTGTGAGCATGCTGTGAAAAAAAGATTATGGGGAGCAGGAGGAGGAGATAAAATATCCTGACACAAATTAGCATTTAACATACATTTTTGAAATCAGTTTGCTGCTGCTGTCCCTGTTTCTTCAACTCTTTAGACACAGTGTGCCAAGGAGCCCATCAATTTTATTTCCTCAGCATAATATGCTGAGAGAACAGCTTTTTTTTTTTTTTTTTTNAGGATGGTTACAAACATTCATTTCATCAGCACTGGGCTCTTTAAGAATCTGACTCTAAATGATTTAGGGAGAAACATTATTTTTCCACTTAAGATGAATATATTTTTCATGTTAGGATACCAGGATTTTCTGTCTAGTGACAGAAAATGACAGCTACAAATTAATCTGACTGACAAAGTAAATAAGAATGTGTTAAATATTTAACTCACA
>VXAV01006186.1:132717-163356 GCA_013399715.1 Alectura lathami
CAGAACTCTAAAAAGGGGAACTTGGATGGAGACATAAAAAATAATAGCATACATAATGCAGAATTATAAATTCTATAGTTCTTATAACAGTAATGGAAAAGAACATTTAAATAGAAGTATGAAAAATACAAACAAATGCAACATAAATTCTCTTTCATTCCATACTATTTTTGTCTTGTGGAACTTCTTGTTGTAAGAGATTCTTATAAGTCAAATCGGAAAGCAAAATACAAAACAAAGAAACAGCCACAAAAATCCCAAACTAAACAAAAACCAAAAGAAATAAAACCAATCAGTCAAATAACAACAATAAAAACAGGATAAGAAACACGATTTCTCAGACATAATCTAAGTTGTAAAAAGAACATTGATTTATAAAGCTGTTACATTACTGTTTTCTGAATAATTGCTTGCATCTTCTCTTATTCGTATTTCCTTTTGGGTTAAAAATGCGCATGTATTGTTGCAGCGCAACAACCCAGTTTTCACCTTAGGATTCTCTCAGGATTAAAACAGGATCACCTTTCTGTAAAACTCTTGTGTTGACAATGCTGTGACAAGGAACCAGGTGTTCTAACCTAGCTCAAACAAAAGTTAGGAAAAAATGCCACTAATTCTTCTGTCAGCACAAACAGATCTTCTGCCAAACATGCTGTAATGTGAATCAACTGAGAAATCTAAACTTTGTGAAAGGGATCTTTAAAGTTTAGATTTTTGATTTAGACTTTCCTTTCTCTTAGTCAAAAGAATGCATTCACAATAAAATGAAAGGGCGAAAGGGTTAGTTTAAATTGCTCTTCAGTACATGAGGCAACTCAGTGTTTTTGCTGTCTTTTTTTCAAAGTGTTTTTTGTTCATGTTCTTCCTGTCCTAGCTAAGTTACCAAAGCAGTAAGTGTTTCCAGCTGTCATAAGGTTTAATAATGAATAGCATATAACTTCCCACTAAAACAATATTTTAGCTATGCTTTAGGTTATTTTCAGTCATCACTGGGTTTGATAGCTCTCATTTTAATATTATTAACTTATTATTTCATAATATAGTCACAAAAAAGTGATGCAATGTTATCAGCGCCTTCCCTTGGAATATGAATTTTTCCCCTATTAATATTTTAAGAGGAAATCTCATTACTGGTAAGACACTGAAGACTTGTCTTTCAATACAAATGCAGAAAAGTTAGAAAAGCAATTTAACCTGCTTACAAATTACTTGTTGAACATTGAAGAATAACATTTTTTTTCTTCCCAAACACCACCAAAAATCAGAAAACGTCTAACAGCAGCAGCAATGGAAGACTTGCAATAGGCGTTGTTTAAAGAGTTTAATTCATTTTTCAAAAATTCTGTAAGATAAACTAACACTAGTATTATTATGTCAAGAAAGATGGTGCAACTTTTTCCATCTCTTGAATAAAGTAATTGTCAAAAAGGGGACCTGAGACAAGGTGGTCTTTTGCCTTTACAGACTAGGATTAGGATGAAATAATGGGTCCCTTCAACTATGTGAATCTTCTACTCGTATCCTGAAGATTGTCTCAGAAAAATAAATAGTGAATGAGATAGTGAATCAGTGCAGGCTATACGGACATGAAGTTACCATGGAGGGAACATTATTTCAGAATGTGCCTCTCCAAGTGCTTATTTTCCCCAGCCCATTGACTGATTCTTTGAACTTTCCTTCTCTCTCTGCCATATTGACCCTTAGGCCTCTGTCTCACTCTCTCACTTCGTGGAAGATATTGAAAGGTGCTGGATTTCTGGCTTCTCTTTTGTCAACTTTTGCTGCTTTCAAAGGTCAGGGAGTTTCCTGTAATTTAGGTTATATGCATGGAAACATTGTGCTTAATTTTAAAACTTACATGATTTCTCAAATTTATAAGGACCTGTATTTTCAGCAGCTTTGTTTTACAACTTTCCTCATGCTGTAGGTCAATACTTTCTTTCCCTACAGCATATTTTCTTGCTTTGACATTACTTCTCTTACATTTCCTTCAGCAAATATTTTGGGACTGCTTCTTTTTACAATATTCATACTGAGAAATAATTTCCTATGCAGCATTTCTGCTTAGTCAGATCTCACCAATTTAATGAGGCTTCTCTGAGCTATAAATAAAGAATTCCTGACAAAGTTTTATTTTCAGCCTGTTATGGGCTTGATTCCTCTCCACTGAAATCCATTGACATCCAATGTCCAAACTCACAGATATTTTGATGGATTTCCATTATTGCCTAGTGAGAAATGATATTTACTGCTTTCATTGATGCAGCAATATGAAAACAGATATGTCTTTTTCCCTGTACTTCCATCATAAATTGAAACCTAAACTGAAACTGTTGGATTTTAAAGCAAGACAAAACAAAGAAGATCAAAAGTCTTTTCTAGTTCTAAAATATAGAATCTATGTCAAATTACAATATTTTGAAATGTATCCATCTTTGATCAGGAAGATGCATTTCTGTTGGGGACATTGTAGGATGAATCTCCATCACATTGCATAATTTATATCAAGAAAATGTTGCAACCATCATTTTCACGGCCATTAGTTCTATCTCCTCCTTTTTCTTCCTTTACTATGATAATGAAACCCTCTAGTCATGCATGGTCTCCCTGGTCCTCGTGTAAATTAGCTAGATAAGACGACTTAAGATTATCCAATGGATCCAATGGTTCTTCACTTCCAAAAGAGGAATGTCTATTGCCCTTCCTATTCCCTCACTCCTTTTCCACGTGATACTTGAGCCCATGTTAGGAAAAGGCAGAAAAATAGTGTTCTCATGTTTTTAGAAGTGTGTTGTTTTGTTTTTGCTTTTTTCCTCCCAAACAACAAACTTCCTTTCCCATGTCTTCCTGTAATAAACTTGACTTATGAGGCATGCCTGCAATAATTACTTGCTCATCAAAAACAGATGTTATTTCATTAAGAATTGTATCTGAGTTAACAGATGACATTACTTCTAGGTATGTTATTTAATCATTATGTAGACATCACTTTTGGGTTATGACAATACATCTACTGTCGGAAAGCAGGCTATGGTACGTAATAAAAATATATGTGGATTTTATGTGACATGGTCAATAAATCGGCAAAAAAAAAAAAAACTACTGATAAAAAGTAAACATTTACAGTTTTTCCTTGAAAATTAAAGGGAAGGTATACTTCCAGGGGTCAAAAATAAAATATGAATAGATATAATTACAGTTAATAATAGGTATAATTACAGTTCAGACAGAAGAAACTCAAATTTTGAGAGAACAAAATTATAAAAGGGACAAGTTGTGCCTACATGCATTCATTATAATGTAAATTGTAGAGCAGAATATTGAGGACCAAAATTAGACTTATTCCAAAACATATAACTTCAAAAATATCTGTTTGAAATAAAGTAGTTTCATTTGAAATACTTTTTAGGCATATAAAATGTTTATATTTTAAGATCAAAGACCAATAAAATTACTTTAAATAATACTCTAGAAATACCTTGTTATTTATTGTAAGAGAATCTATTTCACAGAAAGAGTTTCTTTTCTGCTTTCATCTAGATTGTCCATTTCCTTTGCTTTGCAGAAAAAGGAAATGATTCAAGTTTTCATTTATATTGAATATTTGGTGTGTAGTTTTGGGGGTATATATGTGTATGGTTTGTGCACATGAGTTTAAATGTACTTGCATTTATATGCACATACAAGTGTATGAACTCATTAGTTCTGTAGGTATTATTTTTCTCAAACAACATTATTAATTCTCAGTGTCTATAGAGAACATCTTTTCTTGCTTTTTATGATTCACTCGTATCTTTTTCATTGTCTACAATTTTAAGTAAATATACTCCCAGCTAAGAGCAGAAATACTTCTGTCAGTCTTTAGTGCACAACTTTGCGGAATTATAGAACAGAATATACTGCTTTCTTTGTAGCTTAACAAAAGTACTGAACAGCCATTCTGTATCAGAGTCCATTCTCTATTAATGAACTCGACCGAGTTCACAATATAATCTTTGTGTCATCTGTGGAAACACTAGCAGACTGTATTCAGACTTTGCTTTTAAAGCCCAAGAATGTGCTAACTAGTTTCCGAGATCAGCCACTAAAAGGGAGAATATTCTTATTTGTTTGCCTTGCGTTTTATATGTTTAAATAATCTAATTACTGTATAATTAATTTATATGTTTTGTCATGACTGTAAAAAACTAATTTCTTATTTTTTAAATGTAAGACTTTGTAATGTTTGGAATTTAAGCATAGATGTCTGGAAGCAACAATGATGAGTTTGTTAAAGGCTTTAATACAGTATGATGATATCAATGTAATGGTCTAGAAATTGAGGCTTGATTCAGCAAAGCATTTATACATGGCCTTGAATTCTCATCTATTTTATATGTCCTGAAAGCTTGCCTTTAATATCAGAATGGTGTAAAATACTTTTAATCAAATGTGGATAAAACCAGGTTAAATCAGAACTGATTTTCAACCACAGATTTAGATCTTGAAAAAACATTATTTCTGTCTGAAAGCATACACATTTATTTCAGCTAGGGAAAGAATTTTAAAATGGTATGTCATAAGACTCTCAGATGTGTTAAAAGTTGTAAAGAAGATGAAACAAAATTAAGAACAACTAAACTGTGATCAGGAAGAAAAAAAGCTATTAGAATGAATATAGTCCATTTTTAACGGATTTAAATGATTCTGAGAAGTGCAAAAGCTATCTTGCCTTGCTGGAAAGAAGGTTAGCATTTGTAGTGAGTCATGTATATTGCCTATTTTATGGTTTAAAATTCCTCCACCACATCAGTTAAATCATAAATGTGTAAGACAGGACAATTCTTTTACAGATAGAGGATGAGTCTCTAAACAGTTCCTGTCTTTGGTGTAATAGATAGTGCAGTTAAAATCTCCCCCCAAAATCAGCACATTCTGAGGCAGACAATTTGATACAACCCTACTTATGCAGTAATTTAAAAGAGCTCCTTCCTTTCCCTCAGTAGTGAAATAGGAGTTAATGAAGCAAGCACAAGTCTGATCAAAGTTGTCCTGAACTTCTAACAACCGTTCTAATAGTTATAAATCAAGGTTTATAATAGGAATGACATAATTTGTGTCTGAATCAGACTATGATTTCTTTTGATACAAACTGTCTAGGTTTTTGTCCACAGCATGGATTCTCAATGCTATATCATGTGATGACTTTCTCACATTTGAAAATCATCTTCCCAGCTTGGCTTACATCTGGTAGCAGTTTATAGAATATTTTAGTTTAGTTTCTCCTCTTAACATGTGAGTTCTGAAGTGATTAAGAGTTCGTCTTACCTTCTATCTGTTTATATATATGAAATGAGTAATATGGTGAATTGCTTTAGTCATAAAAGAGCTCCTTAACTTGTACCTCTGCATATTTCGAGGTTTTTTTTTTTTTATCTTTAGATAAAGGGGAGCCGTTTATCATGTTTGCTGCAAACAAGCTAAAGAAATGTCTTATTTTGATAGGTATCCATTTGAGTAGAAGGTATTTGTCTGTGAGAGAGGATGTAATTATTCATGTCTGTCTAACTTCTTAAGGATATAAGGGTTGTAGAACTTCCTGCTGGAGAAGCAACTTCAGAAATTGGGTCCCATCGGTGTGTGAAGAGAGGGTACTTCAACATCTTACTGCTACAGTACAGGTAAAATCATCTACCCCAACTCATTATCACTAGTAGCAACCAAATGGGATGATTAGTCGCACACAAAGTCGTACAATAGAGAGGGCATGATTAGAGGGGATCGGAGATGTTTCCTTAGATGTGGGCTGTGAAGCAAAATGCTACTCCCAGAAACATCCCTACAGAAACAGAGGTAGCAGAAGCCTGAGTAATGGTGATGAGGTTAGTAAGCAGAGCTGGGCCATAATGAACAGGGTATCCCAGGCATAAACTGGCTGGTGGTGGTCCTGAGCTCCCTGAGAGCTGGCTGGTATGGTGCTGACACACAAGGCACACAGGCTGATGGACCAGCCACAAGCAGCCTGAGGGTATCTGGGGCTTTCTCCTGACTATATGTGACAGAAAAGGGCACTGTTCTGAAAGAGAGAACCAGATACCAAAAATAAGGTATTTCCATACCATAACTCTTGAGAAGAAACTACAACATCTATGGCATTTTTAGCCTCACTAAAAGTATGGAGTGCCTATGCTGCTTAGAAACGCATAAGGAGATTAAATTCTACATGAAGGGATTAAACTCCAGAAAGGAATAATTGATCAAATTTTTCTTTTTGAAAGTGCTGACAATACCTGTATGGATAAGGATTAGTTCACTGTATTTCTTCTGGAAGTTAGAAATAAACTCCAATGAACAACTTTCCAATAGGAACAGACTGGCCAAAAATAGAGCAACTGCTTTTAAACAGAGTTAACAGAGCTGCTAACACACCTCACACCTAAGGGTTGGGATGTCATCCAGAGAGACCTAGACAGGCTTGAGCAGTGGGCCTAGGCTAACCTCATGAATGAACAAAATGAAATGCAAGTTCTTGCACCTGGGTCACGGGAACACCTGCTACCTATACAAGCTGGGGGATGAAAGGATTGAGCAGAGTCCTGCTGAAAGGGACTTATGGGTACTGGTGGATGATGAACTGGACATTAGCCTGCAGGGTGCCCTCGCAGCCCAGAAAGCCAATTGCATCCCGAGCTGCATCCAAAGAAGTATGGCCAGCAGGGCAAGGGAGGTGATCCTGCCCTCTGCTCTGCTCTAGTGAGACCCCACCTAGAGCCCGGCGTCCAGATGTGGAGTCCTCAGTACAGGAGGGAAATGGACCTGTTGGAGTGCGTCCAGAGAAGGGCCACAGAAATGATCCAAGGGATGGAACACCTCCCCTGTGAGGACAGGCTGAGAGAGCTGGGGCTGCTCAGCCTGGGGAAGAGAAGGCTCCAGGGAGACCTGATAGCGGCCTTTCAGTATCTAAAGGGGGGCTACAAGAAAGAAGAGGACAGACTCTTTTGCAGGGTCTGCTGTGATAAGACTAGGGGAAATGGTCTGAAATTGAGAAATGGGAGATTTAGACTTGATATAAGGAAGAAGTTTTTTACAATAAGGGTGGTGAAGCACAGGCACAGGTTGCCCAGAGAGGTGGTGGATGCCCTGTGCCTAGAGACCTTCAAGGTCAGGCTGGACAGGGCCCTGAGCAACCTGACCCAGCTGTAGATGTCCCTGTTCACTGCAGGGGAGTTGGACTAGATGGCCTTTAAAGGTCCCTTCCAACTTGGACAATTCTATGATTCTATGGTTATTTACGTTTGTGAATTAAAAATAGCAAGTGAGCTGAACTGTATGATGAGTGATGTCCTTCATCTGTCCACGCTTGTTCTGGCTAGATCTCAATTGCTGACTAAATTTCAGAGAACAGAGCCACATTACAGGGTTGAAGTTTCTGGTATGTGATTAGGGGAAGTTTTCATTTAAGATGCTGATGCTATAATTGGGCAAATGTAGAAGCTATGCAGGAAGTGAATGATCAGTGAAAAAATGAGAAACATTGCAAAATTCTGTTGTCTTCTTTCTCCACATATATATGAGAAACATACATAACTGGGGAATGTATGTATATATCACAAGCATATGTGTATATTAGTATCACAGAATCATATTTTTCCATCTGTTAAAGCTACAAATGAAAAATATTTCTATTAAAAACCATCTTGGTGCAGGCATGCTTTTCCTCAGGGCTCGTTACATGAAAGCAGTCCTGCTACAATATGAAAAAGCAGCATGTGGTATCTCTCTCAGAAAAAGAAGGAAATAGCACACCTTCAAGAAGCTCTTTCTAGAAGAATTTCAAAGCTGTTTCACACCCAATAATATGTAAATCTTCCTTATCTGTTGTAGTTCAACAAAATAAAAAAATATTATTTTTCGATTAGTCTCTGCAACCTCCTTTTAATATCACACAGGGAATGGGCAAATTTGTTATCCAGTTTGCTGTTACATTGTCTGTGATACAAAAGTGCTGTACGGCCTGTACCTGTTGATCTGTGACTCAGTGACACAATGCATACTCTGCTCTTTTGGAACAGTTATGATGCTTTGAATTCTTTAAAGCTTATTAAGAATAGCAGGAAATCAATGAGATTTTGCATTATTTCTCAGACCTATATGCCAGTGTATAACGTCATTGTGTTTAAGACTGTGCAGTGAACTGTGACACACACAGAAGTTGTTGAACTGATGCTACATAAATCCTATCAAACTTGACCTTACATTTTATTTCAGAAGAGGGTTGCTATAATTAGAGCAAAGACTACTTATTTAGGTCAAGAATGTGTTTAAATGAAGTTAGTATCTAGATAGATGTGATCTAAAGAAGACCAATCAAACTACTGAATATTGCCCTATTAAAAATAGATTAACAAATTAAAAAATTAAATCAGAATGAGACTGAAATAAGAAAATTTCTTTAAGGGCACAACAAGCTATCAGACTGTGTCACTGACATTACATGTGTTACAAATCATATCACTTCCTCCAATTCTTCCTTTGCAATAAACCCAAAACACACCTTGAAATAAATCAGTTCCTTATATCCCACCCTAAAGCTTCTGTAAACCTTTACCAGAGTTATGCTGAGCCTAGATCTGCAGCCATTGAAAAGGAATTAATTTTAACATCTGAACATAAGCTGCCAAATAACTTTTCATGATCTATAAAATTTCAATATTTTTTGAAGTAAGGTTTGAAAAGGGCAACTAATTCTTTAAAGAATTACTTGTACAACTCTACATGCCTCAGGCTACCCGAGTTCTGTACAAATTTGTTGCATAGCTTTTTTTTTTTTTTTTTTTTTTTTTTTTTTTCTTCAGGAAAGGATTTGCAAGGCTTGCAGGGATAGAAGGACTGTCAACAATGATCCAAACAAATAAAAGAAGTGAGTGCAGCTAAATGATCATTTTATGTTGAAGATAACAATTTTCAGTCCTCTTTCTGTGGGTGAACACTTCCCTCCTCCTCATACTCTCATCTCTGAAATAGAAAGTAACAGGAGAAAGACCTCTGCCTCCTTGGCAATGTATTAATGAAAAGGCCCATGTTTTGATGATACACTAGATTTAAAAATGAATTCTGACAAAATAAATGACCAAAACCTGTAGGAACATATTTTGATTTAAAAGGTAGGGAGAAAATCTGAAAAGGAACATCTGCTTGTATGCAGTTATAACTTCTGCAGAATGTTAGTAGTGCACACTGAGTTTTTCAAATATTAAATTTCATCATCATAAACAGTGACATTGATATTTATCCATTTGTTATTAATTGTGGCAAATATTAGTCTCACAGATTTAAAGACTGAAACAGAAATTGTGAAAAGAGATAGTAAAATTGTAGAATTGTAGGTTTGGGTTGGAAAGGATCGAAAAGATCATCTAGTACCACCCCCCCTGACATGGGCAGGGACACCTCCCACCAGACCAGGTTGCTCAGAGCCCCATCCAGCCCGTCCTTGGACACTTCCAGGGAGGGGGCATCCACAGCCTCTCTGGGCAACCTGTTCCAGCGTCTCACCACCCTCACAGTAAAGAATTTCTTCCTGAAATCTAGACTAAATCTAGCTTCTTCCATCTTAAAGCCATTACTCATTATCCTATCACTAAACACCCTTGTAGAAAGTCCCCCCCCAGCTCTCCTGTAGGACCCCTTTAGGTACTGGAATGTAGCTATCAGGTCCCCCCAGAGCCTTCTCTTACCCAGGATGAACAACCCCAACTCTTTCAGCCTGCCTTCATAAGAGAGGTGCTCCAGTTCTCTGACCTTCTTTGTGGCCCTCCTCTGGACCCCCTCCAACAGCTCGATGTCCTTCTTGTGTTGGGGGCCCCAGCACTTTCGTCAGTCACGATTTTCCCCTGTTGAAGCCATGCTGGTTGCCACCAATCACCTCATTTTCCATGTGCCTTAGTAGATCCTTCAGGAGGATCTGGTGGGTGGGTTAAAATAAAATAAGTGTGTTGACTAATTAGTTTCACTTGCTCTGTCCCATAAGCAGAAATATTTCCAAGACTGAGACACACATTTTTCTATACGAAAATTCCTGACTACTGTGAACCAGTTTATCCATGGAAAAAATTGGATTGACTAAAACGGGGTTGCAGGAGGAATGGCTTTAGTTCACACTTTCTGTCTTGTTTAACGCATGTAAAAACCCACGTTAAACAGGGCAAACATAAAAGCAGCCTAGACCCGTGATATTAAAATTGTCTGCAGAGACAGATTGTGTAATGTAGGGTTTATTGAGTCCCTGCAGCTTTCCAGCAAAGCTCACTGTGTGAGATGCATGTAGAATATCCTGGTGTAATTTAAATGAAAAAGTTGACTAGAGCTAAAAACTCCATTCAGTGACCTAAACTGAACAGGCAGCCATTTGCTATGTCCTCAATACCTGCTGCTTAAAACAAGTGAAACAGTTAATATGGGTTACCAAAAGGTGTTGAGTGTCAATGGTGAAACGACAAAATTAGAAGAATTCATATTTCTTGGGGCTGAATATTACAAAACACATAAAAGCAATTGTAAGAGAGTCAAAGTGCAAGTCCTGCAGAACAAAGCGTATTTGCTCAGCATAAGAAGATTGTGAAATAAACACAAATAAATGTCAGCTCAAACAAACTCTTTGCTCCTGAGTTGTTGTTTGCACATTTCTCATTACAACGCAGAAAACCATCCCATACCTGTGAGCTGTAAACCATTCAGGTTGGGAAAGCTGTGAAAAGTACACGAAGCTGTCAAACATACACATCTTTCTGAGAGAAGTATACTTCATGGATGTGAACTGCCAATGTGCTGCATATCCTGATCTCACATTGAAATGTGGAGGTGCTCATCACCTCACCAGAGCTCACTTAAATGTGGTCTCTAAAAGTTTTTTATGCTGGGCAGCTGTCACCCAATCTACAACAGTTCATCCATATTCAGCAAGACATTTTTCTGGCATATGTTGATGTCCCCTTGACAGTTTAACATATGCTTCTATGCTTTGTTGAATATGGGTGGAGTTAAGCGTTTTCCTTAATGCTTCACTGAATAGGTGACTCTTGTTGAAAGCCAATTGCTTTGTTGGGCTGAAGTCTCAAAAATGAGAGATGAATTCTTTAAGATTTCCAGTATTGACATATGAAGTTTAGCTATGTGGTGAGCAAAGCGTTACCCAGCAATATTACAATAATTTTGTTCCTGTGATTTAATTTTGGCGAAGGCTTTTTTCTTTTCTTTTTTCTTTTAAATCTAGCCTAACGTGCTAGGTTTTTTTTCTTTGTTTTTGTTTATCAGTGAATTTTCCTAGAAATGTGTTAATGATTTGAAAATTAATCTAGAAATTAATACTGGGGATTGCAGGTATTCTGGAAGCCACATGAGAATCCTATTACTTTTCGCAGAGATAATTCTGCAGGTCTTTTGGAAAAACATTAAAAACAAAACTTCATGCTCTGAATTCAACAAAAAAGGCCTTTTTTCAAGCTCAATTCTTTTCACGAGAATGTACTCACATAAGTAACAATTTATTTGGGGGTGATTATAGTTAAAACTTATAAAATGCAATTCATATATTTAATATATCGTAAATCAATATAATCACCGAGACAATAACATCTCTTAAATTTGCAGCTTGAAATATCAAGCAAACAGCCTTCATAACAGTATCAAACTGTACTCTTTGAAAATATATGCTTGGAAATCCAAGGTAATGACAGGGTTTGAAATGTAGCACTGACTGGTGTGAGGCGTTTGGTTTATTTTCCAGATAGGCTAGTTCTCTTGGCTTTTTGCAAGAAGGATTTGGGGAACCATAAAAACTCAGGTCCCTGCAATTTATGGAAGGATCTTCTGACAGCTCCAAGAGCATTGCTTTAGTACCCCTGTATACTCTGTGACGTCTTCTCAAATACTTGTTAAACTAGCCTACACAGAGGCCCATATGAAGAGTGAGACCTGATGTGAAATTAAGAATTCAGCTTCTAGTAAAGGCTAAATTGCGTTGATTTTCTGTCACTGATCCCTTGGAGAAGTTAAATTTGAAGAAAAGATCTTCAAGAATCCTGTTGAAAACCTCTGTGAATTTATACCTTGATCCTTCTGTTGAAGACCAACTACCTAAAGAGGTATAATATGTGCTTCCCAAAGCCTTTGCAAAGGTGACTTACTGGAACTCAGATTCAGCAGCAAACATTCAGTTTCATGACAAATGTATAAATCAGTATCTAAAGGTGGGCTACAACAACAAAGGGGACAGACTCTTCAGCAGTGTCTGTTGTGATAGGACAAGGGGAAATGGTTTCAAACTAAAAGAAGGGAGATTTAGATTAGATATAAGCAAAAATTTCTTTACTATAAGGTTGGTGAAGCACTGGAACAGGTTGCCCAGAGAGATGGTGGAAGCACCGTCCCTGGAGACATTTGAGATCAGGCTGGACAGGGCTCTGGGCAACCTGATCCACCTGTAGGTGTCTCTGCTTACTGCAGGGGAGTTGGACTAGATGGCCTTTTAAAACGCCTTCCCACTCAAGCAATTCTATGATGATTCTATGATGATAATTCTCCTGGTGAAGGACTCCAAATGCAGATGACTTGTATACGTCCTCACCATATAGAGGCTGTCAATGTATAGATGTTGTTGCCCAGGGGCAACAGGAGGGAGAGCAGAATAGCAGGGCACAATAACAGAGGGCTGAAACTTGGAAGTGTGTGTATAATCACTTTAACTGTATTATTACTATTATTATTGAGACTATTTCTTTACACTACCATTCTTCATTTTCTTTTCTTTCTTTTTCTGTAATGGTTAGATCACAGCTATAATAATTACTCCCTGTGGTTGTTAGCATTTTAATTGTACTAACAGGAAATTTTTGGCCTTACATATGAGGTGTGCTTCCTCCTTTCCCATAATTAGATTTTGAGTGAATAGTAAATCTTGATGGAACACTGTGGGTCAAGGAAGTATTCACTGAGCACTGCCAGGCCAGTACTGCAGCACGCCAAGTCTAATCTGATTTTGAAGTCTGGATATTTAGAAGAGCATTTCTCTTGTAGCAGCACTCTAGGACCATTTTCCTTTCTTCTTCATGTGCCTTGTTACTATATTAAAAGAATAAACTAATTTTGGTTCAAATTATCAAGGTAACCTCTCCTAAAAGCCTCAGAAAGATCCTGCATATATAGACAATGGTGTATGAACAAAGAAGATGTATAAATGATGAAAAAACCTAGTTAGGTTTAGGGGAAAACCATTTCATATGACCAGAATTCTCAGATAGCTCACATTCTCTAGCTAAGCAAAGTCATTGTACTTCTTAGTCCACTAAGATAACTTTGAATAATATTGAAACATCATTTATGAAAATTATATGAGAAAGATAAAAAAGCGGGAAAAAAGGGACATATCTTTTTATCTAAAGGACTTTCACTGCCAGAGGGTACCAGAATTCTTAGACTGTATCAGTAATTGTAACTATTGCTTAGTAAAAGGAAACTTCAGAATTCATTACTACAGATTTAACGCTGCTGTGGCAATACAGTGAAGCTGATTAAATGTTAAACACACTGTATAAATATTTACTTAGTCTTTAAATTCAACTTGTTATTTCAGTAAGATTCAATCATAAGTATGGATGACAGATCTTCCCAAAAATTCAAAGTATATTTAAATAATGATATCATTATTTCCCTTTATTTTATTTAGCTGCACTTTAAATTCAGGTCTGTAGCTCTGTGAATTGTCTTGGTAGTTTTAGAAAGTGTTGCAGACCAAGCAGAATCTACTGAACCAAGTCAGTTAATTGCAAAATTTTAAAGAACAAATGTCTTTTGCAGCATATATATGATGATAAACAAATCAGTTTGGTTAATAACTCCCCTCCCCCTTTTTTTTCCTTTCTAATGCAAATTCCTTTGTTGATCTCAAATAGAGGAATTTATTGGTTTTCATTGGGTCTGAATGAGTCAAATGGCTGGAGTCAAACAGCTGTAATTAGGAATGGGATGGTGTCATGAGTTAATTAAAGATTGTCCCACACAGGGCCTAACCCCTCTCTTCCACCCCCCCCCTCACGGAGACAGAGTAGAGAAGTGAGAAAGGAGGATGCACTGGATTGAGACAAGCAGAAAACTATATTACTTAAAATGGTAATGGAATGTGAGATAATATAATTGCAATCCCAGGTGTGTGTACAGACTGGGAGAAGAACTCATTGAGAGCAGCCCTGCAGAGAAGGACTTGGGCATTGTGATCAACGAAAAGCTGGCCATGAGCCGGCATTGTGCTCTCGCAGCCAGGAAGGCCAATGGCATCCTGGGCTGCATCAAGAGAGGGGTGGCCAGCAGGGAGAGGGAGGTGATCGTCCCCCTCTACTCTGCCCTTGGAAGGCCTCACCTGGAGTGCTGTGTCCAGGCCTGGGGCCCCCGGTACAGAGGGGATGTGGAGCTGTTGGAGCGGGTCCAGAGGAGGGCCACCAAAATGATCAGAGGGCTGGAGCACATCTCCTATGAGGAAAGGCTGAGGGAGTTGGGACTGTTCAGCTTGGAAAAGAGAAGGCTCCGGGGAGACCTCATTGTGGCCTTCCAATACTTGAAAGGAGCTTACAGGCAGGAGGGGGACCGACTTTTTACACAGGTGGATAATGGTAGGACAAGGGGGAATGGGCTAAAACTGGAAGAGGGGAGGGTTAGCTTGGCCATGCGGGAGAAATTCTTCCCTGAGAGAGTGGTGAGGCGCTGGCACAGGCTGCCCAGAGAAGCTGTGGCTGCCCCATCCCTGGCTGTGCTCAAGGCCAGGCTGGATGGGTTCCTGGGCAGTTTGATCTAGTGAGCTAGCGGCTGGCAGCCCTGTCCACGGCAGGGGGGTTGGCACTAGATGATCTCTGAGGTCCCTTCCAACCCAAGTCATTGTATGGTTCTATGATGATAATGCAAAAGGAATTGAGAACAACACGTCTGATAAAAAATGGAAAATATATGTGTGAGGAAAAGGGATAGTCTCCTGACCATGTCGTCCACAATGGCGATTGAAGGCAAAAAAGGCCAGGCCACAGAACTGTGTCAACTTGCGGTTTCCCTTCCGGAAACCATGCGGGAGGGACAGGAGCATTTTGGGAGTTGTAGTCCTCTGTCAGCAGGTCTCCCAACTCCATCAGTTTATTATATGACGTCATGATATGGAATACTTTTGGAAAACTGTGATGGATGGGAGGGACACAGATGCACGATTTATTCATTTTCGTCACCAAAGTTTGACGTATTCTGACTGACTCTTGCAAAAGAGATATTTCACTGTTTGCTTGGCCTTAGACTTTGCTAGGCCAAGGCTTTGTATACCCTTCACTTAATGTAGCTAAAAATATTGAACTGGTAATCAAATTATTATCTAATTCTTTTGTTTCCAAAACAGGAAAAATGAACCCACATGCTTTCTACAAAGTTTTAGAGTGCGTAAGATGCTTGCACATGGTCAGGAATAATCAAATTGTAGTAATCAAAATTCATTTATCCATTTTTATTTCTTAGTTGGATGAACTACAAGGATGTGTAGCTTCCAGAGTTTTACTTGTTACAGAATGAAAGGTGTTACCAGCTACTTTACAACAACATAGACAAGCAGAAAGACAGTAACATTTATTTGTCAAGTGACTGCAATGCAAGCTATCATAAAAACCTTATTAAATTTAATCCCTATAATAACTTAGTGCCCACCGAAACAATGAAGCCATAGTACTGAACAAGAACTATCAAAATGGAATGGGAAAATTGCATTCAAAGAAACAGCAGAAAAATATCAAGATAACAAAGAAAAAAAATATTTTTTTGAGATTGTTCACTATAGAGATTTTCCACATAACTAGATAGCTATTATTGAACTAATAAAAATATCAATGTTCTTAAGAAATAATGTAATGGTTTTAACTCTGTGTAAGAATTTAAATCTGGAAAATGACTTTATACTTATGCATGGAAAAATCATCATCTTATTTCTCTTATACTATATTCACTAGTATGTGAAGAGCGTGCATGTGCACACAAGCTGCATGATTCAAATGGGTATGTACAACTCTACTTTTTTTCCCTTGTTGGAAAGGGAATTTCTCCAATAAGCCAAACCAAACTATAAGCAAAACAAAACAAAAACCCTACGGAGTGCACATCATTGTGCCTAATCTGAAAATCTGTGGTACGGTCAGGGTTCTGTCTGTTAGGGGAAACAAAAATGGATTTCTGTAGGTACAAGTATTTAGTAAAAAAAATTATTCTTTGAACAATATCAGTGCTGGGTGCAAATGAAATTTTAAATATTTTTAAAGTTCCTAGAGGACTATTTTTTACATTCTTATATGTATTGTATTGCTATTCAAGTCTCTCCTCAAATATCCTGCAGAAGCTTCTCTGTATTTCACATTTCTTTGCCCTTACTTTTCAATGGCATATTTCCACCTTGCTAAACTGTCTTAAACTTTGGCAGATTTGAATTGTGCTATTGAAATACTTGCTGCTCTATAGATAAGGAGTGAGAAAGAATGATTGATTTCCTATTTTATTGTATCCCCTTATATTGAATATACAGGTGTGAGCAAGTAGTGGTTGATTAAAATGCAGATGTTTTTTCCTGATTCCTTAAAAAAAAAGTAATAATAAATTTGTCACAGTGTCCCATGATTTATAATCACAGAATCACAGAGTATGCTGATTTGGAACAGACCCAAGAAGGATCATCAAGTCCAACTTTTGGCTCCACATAGCACTACCCAAAATCCAAACCCTATCTCTGGGAGTAGTGTCCAAACACTTCTTGAACTCCTGGAGCCTGTGGCCATGACCACTGCCCTGGGGAACCTGTTCCAGGGCCTGACTACCCTCTGGTGCAGAACCTTTTCCTAACCCCAGCCTGACCCTCCCTTGACGCAGCTCCATGCCATTCCCTTGGTTCCTGTCACTGTCCCCAGAGAGCAGAGCTCAGCGCCTGCTCCTCTGCTCCCCTGTGAGGAAAGCGTAGGCCACCATGAGGCCTCCCCTCAGCCTCATCTGCTCTGGGCTGAACAAAACAAGGCACCTCAGCTGCTCCTCACATGCCTTGCCCTCCAGACCTTTCCCCACCTTCATAGCCCTCCTTTGGACTCTCTCTAACAGTTTTACATCTTTCTTATATTGTGGTGCACAAAACTGCACACATTGCTCGAGTTGAGGTTGCACCAGCCAGAGCAGAGCATGACAATCTTTTCCCTTGCCTGGCTGGCAGATCTGGGCCTGATGTGCCCCAAGATGTTGTTGGCCTATTTGGCTACCAGGGCACATTTTTGGCTCATGTTGATCTTGCTGTCAACCAGAACCTTGAGATCCCTTTCCACAGGACTACTCATCAGTCTCTCATTCCCCAATCAGTACGTATATCCAGGATTACTCTATCCACGTCTGTGAGTAGGCTTCCTTTAAGACCTGAGGTGCTAATACAGTCAAAAAGGCTGACTACTTCTTTCTATGTAGGTGGCATCTTCTACCATAGGGACTTTGTCATTTCCCTGTTTTTCGAGAAAGGTTATAATGCCATATAACCACTGTTAAAGAAAAGAAGTTGAATCAAATTTACTGAAGGTTTTGGCCATCACACCCTGAAAACTGAACAAATCAATGTGTAGAATATTAACCTGTCACAAGGCAGAAATGTGTTTTCTTGCACTGTCTTCTGAAGAGAGTTTTTATCAGGAGTCTCTCTCCAGGTGTGAACTATAAGTCAAATTCAACTGAAAAATGGCACACTTGGAGGTGTGAAAATTTTATGTGAAATGTAGAGAAAAGTGCCAACTGGTAGCCATTAGGATGTCAGAACTCAGAGAGAACTATTGTCCCTTTATGATAGTAAGGAAACTCTGCAGAGATAAATCTTTGCTGGGAAAATTGGCAAATCTGGTTGGTGGCAGGGAGTGTTCATGGGAAAAAGAAGGTATTTTGAAATCTAGTAAGTGAATGAAGCAGCTGTGCTCTGATAAAGCAGGTTGTCCCATAGAGTAGATAAAATACTTGATAAGGAATGTGGAAAATGTTGTATGACATATACTAAGACTAGAGATGGATTTGTACAGTTTCCATCAAACAAATGTAGTGTTTGCTTCAACCGCGTTTCTTTGCTCCTCCTTCTAGCATGAGAAATCATTACATACCTTGTGATAAATGGGGAAAGGTAGGAGTCTGGGAAAAAAAAAGTGGAATGCTTCTTCAATATTTCTTACACTTACTGAATTGAAAATCCAGAGAACAAAAAAGTAAACAAGTATGTAAATGAAAGTAAGAGTGGTGGTGTTCTCTGAAAACAAGAGAATACTACACCAATGAGATTCTCTGTGTGTACCCCATTTCGACCAAAGCACATATATATTTGGTGGTGACTGGTGCAGAATAGGTCTAAGGAACTTCTTCAATCTCTAGGCAAACTGAGGTGATGAATAAGAAACAGGGCTTGCATTAGTTGGCAAGTTTGTTTGCTCTACACTACCCAAATCTGAAGTGGTAAACTTTGCTTTAGATCTTATTTATATTACTGGCCTCAGCTGAAACTCACAATTTTCCTTGAAGGACAATGCAGTCATGACAAACTCATGCTTTCCTCAGTAATCTATGATATCAGTAAATGTAGCTACTTTCTACATCGTTACTGAAATTGTAATTCTAGAATAGTGATGATTAATATGCTGCTTGGACTGTATGCATTTATATCAGTCAGAAGATAGAAAAGGTTTCATAAGAATTGTAAAAAAACATGTTATTATTGGTAGAAAAATGTTATGGGGAGTGTAACTGAGAAGTATTCCTTAGCTTAGTGTTCCCATGCATTTTAGGGTGGTTTTGGCAGAATGTCAGACCTGGAAGCATCTTTAATTTCTTTCTAGCTATGCTTGTTTGTGGAATATCTACATACTTCTATATTGCTATGAAGATTGGACATAAAGGAGAGGTCTGTGAACTAGTTGTGGAAGAAGCTTTAGGCAAAAGTGGTAAATCAACATCCAGCCTATATTTTCCATGTAGTGAAACTAACCAATATCCCAGTATATACAGCACCGAGTGCCTTTAAGGAACACATTGACAAGGTAGGTAAAATACACAGCATTACTTGTTTCATGAACTATGGGAATGCTCATTCAACCTACCATATGATTTAATAGTGAATTTAGCAATGGAAATGTTCCAATGACCCTTGTTTGCCTTAAGAATGTAGGACCTTTGTGGCACTTGTGAAACTCTATTATACATACAGACTTATACTTTGTAAGGTGCTGTAAAACAAGCCATTTATTTTATTGGTACCTGCTTCAGGAATACTTACATATCTGCCTAGTAAGAAAGTAAACCCATAGCTACAAAAAATAGTAAAAAAAAATTGATTTCAATAATCTCATTTCGTTATTTCAGAATACAAACAAAAACTCATATACTTACCAGTAATAACCCAACTCTCGATATAATAAACGCAATAATACAGTCAGACTATTTTTTATGCATTACCAATAACTAACAGTCTCACTTAACTACAAGAGGTGAAAATTATCATGTCCAGTTTACATGTAGTTCCAACACACTGATGTTAATAAATGACTTTTCATTTACTTCAGTGGGATGAGTTTCACCATCTCTTTGGCTGTGATGAAAATTTTTGGGAAACAAATAATTAAGTAAACAAAAGATCCTTTCCCTTATAGATGGAAATGGTGTCAACAACTTATCCTATAATATTAAATGCATTATATTGTACCTGACCAGTCTG
Organism: Alectura lathami; assembly: GCA_013399715.1. NCBI lineage: Eukaryota > Metazoa > Chordata > Aves > Galliformes > Megapodiidae > Alectura > Alectura lathami. The sequence goes on from VXAV01006186.1 coordinate 152,483, forward strand.
GTTGAATTGTAATATTATAAAGAGAATATGTTAGAAATGGCACATAAAATTCTGTGAACTGTGTAAGTATTCTGTCAAGGCAACAAAGTCTTCTGGAATCTAAGATGACGGAAGTTTGAAACAATGAAGATTTATATTGATAAAGAATTCTTGGGGAAAAGGGACAACCAATGGATTGGTATATTCTGTCAAGGTAAGGCAGACAGAGCAGATGTTGTTTTGACTTTTTTAGTGATTTTTAGAATTACCAAGTTAGTTTCTTTCCTTTGCTGTCATTTTAGATAATGACTCAGAAACAGTCATGTACAATGCAACATTAAATTACTGTTACAGATCAGTTCCACCATCTACTTATTCCCGAGCAAGTGAAAATTAATTTGAAAATATATGGACCAAAGTAAACACTGAAACAGGGGAACTAGATTTCTGTTGAAACACTATAACATATGATTATTATAAAACGTTTCATATTTGAATTTGAGGTATAGTAAGCATCTCTTCTGGATGGAAATACAGGTGTATATATACATGTTATTTAAAGGTACATTTAGGAAAGTACCTGTGTCTTAGTGTAAGTTTTTTTTTTTCCTTAACTGTTTTCAATTAGGTATTTCATTTACACAATTAATTTTATTGTAACTTACTAGTTTAAGTATTTATGACATATTGCCAAGCTGCTTAATTCTGACTTGAAAAGAAAAATACCTGTGACTTTTGTGTGTGAGGTAGCAGTGGAAAAGACCAGAATTTGAAAAAAAATTCAGCCAGGACTCCTGACACTTGTGTAGATTTAACTATTGAATTGCATGGTACAGTAATGTTCATACGAAACATTATATGTTGGGTACAGTCATGGAAAATTTCAGCCTTCAGCTAAGCTCCTCCTTCCACTTTCAGAGCAAATGGCTGAACTAAATTAAAAAAGTTTTTTTTTTTTTTTTTTTTTGAAAAAAAAAAAAAAACCACCCTATTCTGATATTGGTAAATATCCTAATCATAAATGCCATTGACTGAAATCCTTTTCCCTTCTTGTGCTTTGGCATGCTATTTAGTTAAGTTATATTGATGAAGAAAAGCTTTGTTACTGGTTTGATTCCATACTATTCTGTGCAGTGAATGCATTAGGACAAAAGTTTTTCACAAACATGAGAAGCTTTGTCTATTTTTAAGACTATCAAAAAAAATTTTACATGTGTATGCAACACATCTAAACAGAATAAAGTTACCAGAAGTAGGTCTCTATAATTCCCATGTTCACCTGTATAGTCAAATCACAGTTGTGCTAAGGGACATAACTGGAAAACATTACACCTTGTAAAAAATGGTAATGAAATACAAATATGCAAGAAAACCAGCCTCTAGATTTCCACATATTCTAAGTCATAAAAGCGAGATCTCCACAAACCTTGAAATTCTGCTGACAGGACAGAAAACAGATTAAAAATGAACTTATTCAACCTTCAATATCAAATGATGTCTTATTAAAAGTGCATTGAGCTGTAGTTGGTAGTGTATGTGTTGCACAAGTAGCTTGATTAAATATGGACTAATTTATGTCAAAAAATATATTATAGCACATCAAAGTTCAGTTCATTCATTTGTGATATGCTTACAACACTTCACATATTTCTAACTCAGTTCCAATGTTGTCCTGAAAACAATCAAGTAGTCAAAGGGTTATTCCCTCCTTAACTATGTCATAATGAGTAACTGGTGAAAGATTTTTAATAATTCCTTGGAAGAAAGAATAAGCATCTGCAGATAAAAATATTGCCTGTCAAATTCCTGACAATAAATAGACTGTGCCCTACCAATGACTAAATCCTGTATAAACTATAAGATTTAATTTATTTTCATACTAGAGGAATTAATATAAATAAAAATTCTGTGGTACAGATGCATGTGCAGCAGCTACCATAATGTTTGCTGCATTTTTGTACTCAAGATATGAACATCAGTTTAATCTTAGGTATATTACAAATATTAAGGCCAGATCCATTTCAGTGATTTCTTCCTGATAATCCTCATGAGCAGCTGTGGAGATATTTCATAAAGTTTACAGCAAACATTCATTAAATCTAGAAAATATAATTGCCATGCTTTTTATGGCAATGTTTTCATTTGATGGAATTTTACCTTTGCAGTAATTACTGCAGTCAGTGCATGTAAGAAAGTAATTCCACTACTAAAAGTATTTAAAGCAAGACTACGTCTTCATTTCCCACCAGAGCTACCTTTACATCTCATATATACACAAAGACTAGCATTCCCCATAAAAACAATATTGGAGAGTTCCAGTTGCAATGTTAGTGCAACCTCTTTCAAATTGAGAGAGGGGAGATTTAGACTAGATATAAGGATGAAGTGTACAGTAAGGGTGGTGAAGCACTGGAACATGTTGTCCAGAGAGATGGTGGATTCCTCATCCCTGGAGACATTCAGGGTCAGGATGGACAGGGCTCTGAGCAACCTGATCCAGGTGTAGATGTCCCTGTTCACTGCAGAAGAGTTGGACTAGATGGCCTTTAATGGTCCCTTCCAACTTGGACAATTCCATGATTCTATGATTCTAAGTACAGTAGAATTAATCAAATTGCATTTCAAAATAAGAGATTCATTTAAAAGTCTTCCTAAGAGAATTTAGGACCTTATACTCTTGCAGCTGAGGAATAGACTTATATTGTCTGTGATCAGATACAAATGACTACATCTCAGCTGGTGATCAAAGAAGTAGCTTTCAGCAAAGACAGCCTGTGTGTTGTTAAAAATGTGCTTCTTGGAAAGGGTCTAATAATAGAATAATAGAATCATAGAATCATAGAATGGCTTGGGTTGGAAGGGACCTCAAAGATCATCTAGTTCCAACCCCCCTGCCGTGGACAGGGCTGCCAGCCACTAGCTCACTAGATCCAACTGCCCAGGAACCCATCCAGCCTGGCCTTGAGCACAGCCAGGGATGGGGCATCCACAGCTTCTCTGGGCAGCCTGTGCCAGCGCCTCACCACTCTCTCAGGGAAGAATTTCTTCCTGATGGTCAACCTAAACCTCCCCTCTTTCAGTTTTAGCCCATTCCCCCTTGTCCTACCATTATCCACGCAAGCAAAAAGTCGGTCCCCCTCCTGCCTCTAAGCTCCTTTCAAGTATTGGAAGGCCGCAATGAGGTCTCCCTGGAGCCTTCTCCTTTCCAAGCTAAACAGTCCCAACTCCCTCAACCCTTCCTTGTAGGAGAGGTGCTCCAGCCCTCTGATCATTTTGGTGGCCCTCCTCTGGACCCGCTCCAACAGCTCCACATCCCCTCTGTCCTGGGGGTCCCAGGCCTGGACACAGCACTCCAGGTGAGGCCTTCCAAGGGCAGAGTAGAGGGGGACAATCACCTCCCTCTCCCTGCTGGCCACCCCTCTCTTGATGCAGCCCAGGATGCCATTGGGCTTCCTGGCTTCAAAAGTACACTGCCAATCACAGTCATGTTCTTTGCCTTGGCCTGGTGATGTCCTTCAGTATTCAAGCAACATTTTCAGTGCCTTGGAAGTCCCTCCAATTCTAGAAGTAGAACTAAGCTAAAAATCATTGGAACTGTTTCTCCATTTCCATCACCAAAAAGCTTGTGATGCAACTTCTTCAGAAGAGAAATGAAGTTAAAATTTCCTCAGTCTACTGTGCGGTCTAATCCTTTTCACAGCCTACTGAAACAAGATGAACATGTCCAAAGAGACCTCAGTGGAGGACAAATATGTATCCAGACCCAAGCTTCTGCCACATCCTGCTGTCCTGTGCACAATCAGCATCAGGCTATTACCTTCAAATGAAGTGCTGGCAAAATTCTATTTGCACATACATGAATGCCCTTTACTATAAGGGATCTTGCTCACAGGGCATTTACTAAGTTTGGATGATGTATTTCCATAGGCAGTGTCAAATATGATCTTCAAGCCTGTAATCAAGAATGCATTTTCTCTTTTTCTGAGCTTTGTAACTTTTTACTAATTTTTTTTTTTACAGATTCAGAATTTTCGTGTGAGTCATGAGGAACATTTTACAGCTTTGGACATGAAATGTGAAATCTTAATTATCTCCACTGTTTCACACTTAGAGTGATTTATGTACCACCTCCTACCTATCAACCTGGAATTTCTTTCTACTTAATGAAATTTGCAGAAAAATAATACATTGTATATGCTGTTCTCTATGACCTTCATCAATATGGTTCTTATGTATATATCATATTATATTTTAAACACATAAATATTGTAAAGGAAAAGATGAACTCTGTATACTTGTTTGAATTTTTAGAGAATATGATCATGTGTTTATTTTACTTTGTTTTTTGAAAATTTTGTAATTATACAATAGTTTCTATGTTAACAAAATGGCATGTTCGTGAGTTTTGGGATGTAGATTTAAAAGAACATCAAATATTTTGAGAAAAGCTCCTCTCCATGGTAGAGAAGGTGAGACCTCCTTAGGATGGACAGCTCAGGCCTCAGAAGAATAGGAAAAATGAAATAAAATTTCTAGGAAATATCATAGCAGTGATTCTGAACACACAATATTCTACCTTCAGTGAAAATAAAATAATAATAAAAAAAAATTACTGAAAGAAAATGCTTTTTAAAATTATATCCCTTTCTCTTCGGAACATTAAATTTTGCATTTTCTTTCAAAGATTGGCACTGAAAAAGACTTTTGAAGGTAATTTTTTCTGCCATATTACAAGTGGAAATTTTGCTACAACATATGGAGAATTATGGAATCTAGAGGAATCGAATAACATCCTACACTTTCTCTTTAAGGAAATTTAGACTGGAACAAAGGCGTTTAAAACATTCTGAAAAATAATTTTTCACTTAGCCCTGCAGGGCTGGCTAATGCAGGTTAGTCTAGACAGATTATATAGTCACACTGGATTTTTTAAATAGCCAGTCAGTTGGAGAATTCAAAGATTGGGCAGATTGCTCTCTTGGCTTCTTGGAAATGAGAACGTTATCAACTAAGATGTTATCTGAAGATGACATTATTCTTTCTGTCTGTAGGCTCACAAATGTCAGCTGACAGAAATACAGAAAATAAAAGTATTATTTTCATAGTAGCATCATGTCAGAGTATTGGCCCCCTGTAAAAGGCTGTCTTACAAAAGAAGTGTAATAACTAGAATTTTGAAAATACTAACAAGTCAGCTGAAGAGATACTTTGGTTTTACCTGTAAGACCTAAATTAAGCTTAGCTGTAACCAGACTTAAGAAAGATGTTGTGCAAAATCTGTCACTTTCCTGAAACAAAACTCAGGTATAAAATGCGGTAGTTGTGCATTTTACCTAATGACCTAAAAAATTTAAATCATCAAGATTATGAGTGAACTCCTGCTCCAAGTGATGTGATTCACTTGCTCTTTTTATAAAATCACAGGCATTACAAATAATTATTGATACACAGTCTCTAGAAACTGGCTACATAAATACAACTCAGAAAGCATAACTTGCTGGTATCCCTTCACTGAGACCAGCTGGCAGAAAAAAAAAAAAAACTGCATGAGACATGGCAATTATATGACTCCTGTTCTGTGGCAAGTCAGTGAGTACTTTTACCTAAAGAACTGACATCATCTGGAAATCGCTTTGAAAATTAATTTGTTTTCCTTTCATATCCTTCACAGAACTACCTGTTTGGGTGATCTTTTATACTGAGATTTAAAAACTGTTCATAATATGAAGTAATTAGAAATAAAATGATTATACAACATTGCTTATTCACAATTATTTCTTCTGGTATAAAAATTGTTGACATAGGATGTTATACATAGTAAAATTTTATAAAATTTTTGCAAGTTGAAAATGATGATCAAGAAATTCCTGTAGACCCATACGAGGGAATCATTTAACTGTGTTTATTTGACTATTTTTACCTTATAAGCAAATGGCAAATAAGAGATTATAATGATCGCTATATTTTTACTCTGTTTCCTCAAGTTTTGTTGTCAAACGCAAAGAATAATGGATTTTTATTCTATGCCTCCCTTTAATTCAGGGAGATGAGAAGACATCCAAGACAGGACTGGCACTTCAGCACCTGGATCACCAGCAGTGAACAGTGTGCATGGAGATGGTAGCCTGACATCAGCTGGGTTGTCAGAGAGAGAATGTTTAGTGTTGTTTTCCTTGATTGTGGCTTTAAAAAAGAACTTTTATCTGTCTTTTCCATTGAAATTGGATTGGCTGTTGTAATGAAATGAATTTCGGAACACTACATTTACAATATTCCAGCAATTTGCATTGTGATTACAGATTGATATACATTGTAGACAAATAGAATAACTTCTTGCAAGGTACCTGCTGTATCTTCAGATGGCCACCAGTAATTCGGGAAATACAATACAATTTATTTTAGCTTATTTTGGTGGAGCATTCTGATCTTCCTTGAACTACCCAAAACAAGCAAGGAAAGCTGAAGTTCTCATGAACTCAAAATTTTGCTTTTGTGGCATGATATGAGAGTCAGCCTGTAGGCCAACCGACATCTTCCAGTCAAGGATTCCCCCTAGCATATTTGAAGAGCTGAGATCCTTGATGTGCTGTACAAGTCAAATGCATTAGTAGGATTTCCTGCATACAAGTTATGCAATTTTTAGCAATACTTCCTTTACACAAGCATAAAATCACTTATACGCAAGGCTGTACATGGCAAGGGAACTTACATTACATAAGGAACTCTGCTTCCTATACCCAAAAATCATCTTTATCAAATTCATACATAACGGGAAGAAGTTCAATTAGCAGCAGCCTAATTCTACCATCTATACAGATTGTGTTTTGAAAACAGATAATTATGTATTTGAGCGGAGTTCTCTCTTGCCACTATCATGGGTCAATAACCCTTTATGTCCTTGCTATAAAGGTATTTAACATGGTTCATCTTGACAACAAACTTCAGCATCTACCTCTAAGTTTTTATTATTCCTATATGCACAATCATGCTTGAAGAATTCTCTGGTATCCAGCAGATAATAATCCATTTTCCAATATTCAGAATGAAAATTCATAGCTAAATGAATGCACATATTCTAATGTAGCATTTTAATGTTCTGTTGTGATACATTTATAAAGGAATAAGATATTATAGTGCATACAAAACAGAACTGGCTTAGTTCCTACCAAGATTTTGAAAGTATTATAAATGAGTATATCTGGAGATAATGTAAAAGTTTGCAGTAGCCAGTGAGGGTATTATTTGGTTTTGAATATAACATAATCTGAGTGATGAATAGTGCTAGAGATTTTATCATTATGAAAGACCTTACCTTCCTACAGGTAGAATATGTTATTTCACTACTGATACTGATGAGGCCCTATATGTCTGGATCATAACAGCTTCTATATTTCTCTGCCAATCAACCAATCATAGAATCATAGAACGGTTTGAGTTGGAAGGGACCTTAAAAATCATCTAGTTCCCTCCTCTGGTTTCCCTCTAACAGCTCAATATCCTTCTCATGTTGGCGGCCCCAGAACTGGATGCAGTACTCCAGATGGGTTCTCACGAGAGCAGAGTAGAGGGGCAGAATCACCTACTTTGCCCTGCTGGTCACGCTTCTCTTGATGCAGCCCAGGATTCAGTTGGCCTTCTGGGCTGCACACGCACATTGTTGGCTCATGTTGAGTTTTTTATCAACCAAACCCCCAAATCCTTCTCCTCAGAGCTGCTCTGTAGACATTCTCCGCCCAACCTGTATTTGTGCTTGGGATTGCCCCGACCCAGGTACAGGACCTTACCTTGTTGAACTTCGTGAGGTTGGCATGGGCCCACCTCTCCAGCCTGACCAGGTCCCTCTGGATGGCATCTCTTTGCTCTAGCATGTGAACGGCACCACACAGCTTGGTGTTGTCCGCAAACTTGCTGAGGGTGCACTCAATTCCACAGTCCATGCCACCAACAAAGAACTGGTCCCAGTACTGATCCCTGAGGGACACCACTCGTCACCAGTCTCCATCTCAACACTGAGCAGTTGACCATGACTCTCTGGGTGAAACCATCCAGCCAGATCCTTCTCCAGCCAGTGGTCTGTCCATCAAACCTGTGCTTTTCCAATTTAGCGACTGGGATGTCATGCGGGACAGTGTCAAACGCTTTGCACAAGTCCAGGTAGATGACATCTGTTGCTCTTCCCTTATCCACTGATGATGTTACTCCATCATAAAAGGCCACCAAGTTTGTCAGGCACGATTTGCCCTTGGTGAAGCCATGCTGGTTGCCACCAGTCACCTCATCTTCATTTTCTGTGTGCCTTAATAGATCCTTCGGGAGGATCTGCTCCATGATGTTGCCAGGCACAGAGGTGAGACTGGCTGGTCTGTAGTTTTCTGGATCTTCCTTTTCTTCCTTCCGGATTCTTCATACATGGCATTCCCATATCAGCTTCGCTAAGTGTTAAAATAAACTCTACTCCTGCCTAATCTGGCCTTTTAAAATCAATGAGGTTTTATAGATTTAACTGCAATAATTTGGTTAGTACATCAAAGATTGAAAGAAACATTTTTCATTATTTTATTCAGGACTTTGTCTGATATTAAATTTCACTTCAATTAAAAAAAAAAAAAAAACATATAATGTGAAGCAAAGACTCATAATTCTGACAATTCTGAGTAAATTGTCTGGGGATAATTCAGAACGGCTATTCAACCCCTGAAGTATAAATGCATTATGCAAGAAAAGGAAGGGTAAGATATCGTAAGTTGAGGAATAAGGGGGAAAAAAACAGGAAAGGAAAGGAAAGGAAAGGAAAGGAAAGGAAAGGAAAGGAAAGGAAAGGAAAGGAAAGGAAAGGAAAGGAAAGGAAAGGAAAGGAAAGGAAAGGAATCTTGCAAACCTATTGGAAGGAAGTAGTAGAACAAATAGAAAAAGCTTATACAATTCATCCAGAAGAACAGAAGATGAAAAAAACACATAAAAATTTAATAAAATTTTTGCGAGAAAGAAACCTTAGCAATTAAAACAGCAGTTGTGTAGATCACATTATTAACAAAGACTAATTTTAAAATATAGTATGTTTGAAGAATGTTGATAATTTATTCTCTCATCTCAGCATTGACATTTTCACAGTAAACATTTTAGGGAGTGTGAAGTTGACTTTCCATGTTTTTATGATGTTGATAAAACAACAATTACTATTGTGGACAGAGAAGGTTGATTCATTTCTGCCAGCCTCAAAAAGTATTTATCTTCTTCTTTTTTCTTAATTTCATTTCTTTTCATTTCATTTCATTTCCCTTATAGGTAGGTAGTAATTTATTAAGGCATTATTGTTCCTAAATATTTGATACATTAACTTTACTACTCTGAACCTGCAGAATATTGGTAGCAGAATATGAACATCTGGTTTTATATGTCTGGTGATATAATGAGTTGGTAGTCTCCTAAATTTTAATTTCTACATGTTTATCCTTCCTCCATATATCCATCATGCTTTAAAACTAGGAAATATGAAGGACTTTTTTTTGGAATAAAAGACAAACCCAGTACCACTATAGTGCACGCTACAATAGTTAAAATGCTCAGTTTTATCTGTTCATGGAATGTAAATAAGGATAGACAAAACAGGCATGTTTCTGGACAGTCACATGACAAATTTAATCATTGTTACAAAATACTATGGTAAATGTATAATTAAGTTAATATTAAGTTAATATTAATCAATATTAATGTCCAAAAAAATGAAATGTACATAGATTTATGAGGGTGTTGAGACACTGGAACAGGTTGCCCAGAGAGGTTGTGGATGCCCACTCCCAGAAAGTGTTCAATGCCGGGCTAGATGGGGCTCTTAGCAACCTGGTCTAGGGATGGGGCTCTGAGAAACCTGGTCTAGAGGGAAGTGGCCCTGCCCATGGCAGGGGGTTGGAACTAGATGATCTTTAAGGTCCCCTTCCAGCCCAAACCATTCTATGATCCTATGATTCTATGATGTATATTGTAGCACATTGTCCAGTGCTAGCATTAACAATCAACATATCCTTAGTATGTCCACATCATGAAGTCAACTATGATTGCTTCTGCCATGCAAAGTTTAAAATTGGCTAATGCAGACCAGCCATGGTTCATTGCTTTCTGCAGGGTAAATTAGTGCTCCATATGACTGTGACATCTAGTACTCAGCAATCTCTTGGGACTTTTATACTCTATTGCAGTGTGTAGTGTAAACAGGTCTGGAACACCTTGCCTCTGTCTCTCACAGTAGGTAAATATCAGATCTGGAAACAGAATACCAGCCCTGGATCTCAGCTACTATTAGGTCACATTTCTGAAGGAATTAAATAGCGTATGTTAAAAATTTCAACTGAGGTCCTTCACTTGGAATGCTCACATTTTTAATTTAAATAACAAAAGAGAATTATAGTCCTGGAGTTTCCCCATGTACTCATTTAATTTTGCAAATAATGAAGAAAATGTAAAAGCTGTACATTCCAACCTTAGCTGCAATTTACAGCTGCAATTAGGACAAATTGTCCTGGAAAAAAAAAAAATGAATGCTTAAAAGAGTAGTTAAAGCAATTATATCTTCCAATAACCCCTGCAACAACTACCACACCTGTTTTCCATCCATCTTTATTAACAAGTCAAATGCAAGAGATTAAAAACTAGAGACTTTCAGAATCCAAATACCCTTTACCAGCTGTTACGTGCAGATGTCAAAAATTAGAACTTTCAGGTGGGTTATCTGAACCACGAACAACCTGAAAAAGCCTCGGTCAGTTTTGTATCTCCCCATCTAATACTCATTGAAGAGAAAACCTAACTGTTTGAAACAAAATATTATTATATCAACATGCAGTGTCTTTACCAGAGACAAAGGGATGAAAGGGACACTTGGAAAAAAAAAAAAAAAG
>VXAV01006186.1:183443-200860 GCA_013399715.1 Alectura lathami
CCTGTTCTGTATGCTGATTCGTCATTCCTCTATGTCCATGAGGTGTAAACGCAGGGTCCTAGCAATCTGATTGGCAGTGACGTGGTGTAGTCTGCGTGTACTTCCAAAACTTGTTCTCCTTTCTTCTGTCATTGTTCTTGTCTCTTAGCAACACATCCATATCTTAATTACTAGATCCTGTTTCTCTCCATACTGTTTGTACCGTTGCACTGTTCACTACGGGTACACAATTATATCTTTCCATTCTGTTTCTTCTAGCTGGTGCCATCCAGACTCCTCCACAACTCCCCCTTTTTGTTTTTGAGCCACAAAAATGCCAGTTAGAGGTTACTGCAGGGCCCTTTGCAGAAATCTCAACAGACAAGGGAGAACCATTACAACTACAATGATCACCAGCAGAACTATCAGTCCTGTTTTGAGCAGTTCCTTCAACCATCCAGTCTCCTCCACAAGAAAAGTTTGAATATAAAGAAATGTGTTTCTCCAGGAGACCTAGTAATTGAAAATGGATAGAGACACTCAGAACTGCACTTACATACTGCTTAAAAGTGTCAGCTTAATTACTCACAAATGTTCCTCCTCATTTGAACCATGCTTTAGAATTGTACTCATGGCAGGAAACTTTTGAGGAGTATTGCCCAAGTAAGGTACAAAAATACACTTACAGTTATATATTTAGTTTATATCGAAATAAAACAGACTTCAGAAGTTGTTTAGGAGCTTTAAAAAATAATTAGGCTGTTACAAGGAGAATGAGTATTATAGGTATATTAACTGTTAAATGGAATTCCTTTCTTAAGTTTTCTGATATAAAATATAGAAAGGCCTCTGGAAATAATTTTTTTAGGGGGCAATATCCACCCACTTTCAAACACCAGTATTGAGAATGCTGTTGTAATAACTCTCAGCATGGAATGCATTTTAAGCATCACACTTGTTTGTAAACTCAAAGAAACAAGGCTGTTGCCTTGGGATTATTCTCAAAAATAATCATTGTGTTTGTGAATGTGTTTGAAAAAAAAAACAAAAACAAAACATGTAACCTTAATGTTATAACGCTAGAAAGATTACACAGGGCAATCCAAATACTCATTTTCATTCCAAGATGCTCTACTCTATGCAGATCACCATTGTTAATGTAAAAGACTTGGTTACTCAGAGACTTTCCTTATACAAAGTACATGAGACTCAGTGAAGTGATTTAACCTTCAGAGCATCATCTCTTTTAATTGAACCACATATTTTTTTATTCACTGGGAAACAAGACCGTATATGGGCAGTTTATTGAAAACAACTGAAAAAAAGACAAGGTTTTGTCATGTTCAAGAAGAAATATTGTATTTTAGTATAAACATATGATGCTACCAAGTATCTGTTGAATATATCTATATGAACAAGTACACAATTTTGTTTATTTAAGTGCAGAGAAATTTACTATTATCAAAGCAGAAATAGGTGCAGAAGGACATCCTTCTATTGATTTAACATCACGAGATCCAATGTATTAGGGAACTGTAAACAGATGTTAGTACAGTGAAAAACACATGCTGTGTAATAATAATAAATAAAGACAAGTTGTTTATTTTCATTTGTACTTGGTGTGTGCTAGGAGAAAGACTTCTTTGCGAGGAAAAATTCTAATTGAATAAAAATATGGAAATAACTGCTCATGCCACTCTGGACACAAAACATTGCAAAGAGCATGAAAAGTAAAAAAAAATCAAGAAGGGACTTGAGGAATATTCAAGGATCTTAAAACTGAAAAAAAAAAAAAAACATTGGCAATCACTTTCAAAAATGAAACGAAATAAGATATTTAAAGAAAAATTTGAGGAAATAAAAATAACTGTAAGGGAAAGACTACAGAATCCTAAATATTTCATACTTAGCAAGAACGTGAGGTTTTTTTTGGCATGAAGTATTAGGGTACAAGAAGAAATAGGAGGCCAAAAGAAAGCAAGCATAAAACTTGTATGGATGTCAAGGAAAAGATCCCAATAAAAATTTGTTGTGGAATAGCTGCAACATATTTTCTGAAGCGGACTAGTACTAATAGGGTTGTTTAGGTTATTTAAAACTGGCTTTTGTGTTGTTCTAAAGTGTACATATCCTGAATTCTGATTTTCATACAGTGAATGCATCTTTGCTTTTATTTTAGTTTTGTGCTCTGAATTACTTAGGATGTTGGAAGGGAAGGTGATGGCACTGCAGCACATTATAGAATGTCCACATTTTGTAAGAGGTGATGCCTCTGAGTGTACAAAATGATGGTTTGGTGATGTCTGAGGAAATTAAACTCAAGTTTCCCACTCTGTTGACAAAACATGATAGTTAATGAATGATATTTTTAATTTTAGATGTCATCCTAGGAGGATTCTTCACTGTTGGTATCAAGTGAATGAAATTACTTAGCTTTGATTCAATATATGGGCTCAGGCACAGTGCCAGGCTCAGGAGCGCTCCCCTTAGCTGGGCTGACAGAACTTGTACTGAGAGGTGCTCACCAAGAGTTCCCATTCCATTGTGATCAGTCACTGGAGGGAGGTGAACATTCCTGGGCTCTGTATGGCTGGGAGGATGGGGATCCCCAGAAGGACCACATCCAACACCCATGTTCACTGGCAAATTTTTTTTGTCTATCTGGGCTTCAGTAACGCCTTTCACACTGTCTTCCATAAGATTCTCATAGGCAAGCTGCTGATGTAATGGGCTGGATGGGCAGACAGTGAGGTGGATTGAAAATTGGCTAAGTGGTGCAAAGTCTAGTCAGAAGCCAGTAACTACTGTTTAATCACAGGGGACAATTCTGAGTCCAGTCCAGTTCAACATCTTCACTGCTGATCTGGATGATAAGACAGAGTGCACCCTCAACAAGTTTGCTGATGACACAACACTGGGAGCGGCTGTTAGGTCAGAAAATAGTTCTGTCATCCAGAACTACCTGGTTAGGTTGAAAAAAGGGCTGACAAGAAAAAAAGCACCTGCCCCTTCATTGCCCTGGGAGGAAGCTGTAGGCTGCCATGAGGCCAATCCTCAGCCTCTTCTTCTCTGGGATGAACAAACTAAGTGACCTCAGCTGCTCCTCTTATGCCTTGCCCTCTAGACCTTCCCCATCTTTGTAGCACTCCTTTGAACATCCTCAAATAGTTTTATGTCCTTATAATGTGACTCAAAAATCTGCACGCAGTGCTTGAGGTGAGGCCACACCAGGCAGAGCAGAGTGGGACAATCCCTTCCCTTGCCTGGCTGGCTGTGCTGTGCCAGATGCACCCAGGGTATGGTTGGCCCTTTTGGCTGTCAGAGCACACTGCTGGGTCATATGCAACTTGCCCTCATACAGAACCCTCAGCTCTCTTTTCATGTGTCTGCTCTCCAGTCTCTCATCCCCCAGTCTGTACATACAGCCAATGTTGCTCCATCCCAGGAACTGAATCCAGCTCTTACTCTTGTTAAATTTCATACAGTTCGTTATTGCCCAGCTCTCTAATTTGTCAAGATTTCTCTACAAGGCCTCTCTGTTTGGGAGTCAACAGCTCCTTGTAATTTAGTTTTATCTGCAGTTACTTAGTATGCCTTCAATTCCTGCGTCCAAGTAATCTATAAAAACATTAAAGAGAACCAGCCCCAAAATGGAGCCCTGCAGAACCTTGCTAGTGACTGGCTGCCAGTCTAATGGAACTCTATGGACTATAACCCTTTGAACCCAACTTGTCAGCCAGCTGTTCACCCATCCTGTTTTGTATTCATCTACCTGTATGCTGAACATCTTTTCCAGAAGAAAAATAATGATATTATTGTTTTCTTTTTTTGTATCCCTATATTGACAAGTGCAAGTGTGTAGCACGAGTCTGTCAAAATTAAACATGTCAGACTAAATTACTTCCCCTATTTTCTTAGATCCATATCCTGTGTGAATGACCAATATGATATAAATGTATTGTTTAGTTGCATTTGCTGTTTTATATAGTGCTTACCTAACCACTTGTATTTTTCTAATTGTTCAAAATATATGATACCTAGTGTAGTATCACCCACTGTTAGTAAAAAATGCATTCCCTTTGCAATTTTAAGTGAGGACTGAGAGAGATCAAAACCAATCTATCTCTTTCCTGAGCCAGAAAGGAAGCCCCTCTGTCCTAATGCATGATAATGCTGCAGATGAGCTTCTGTACTTTCACAGTGCTGGAAGACTGAGGCTGGAGATGTGAACAGATTAAAAAAAAAAAAAAAGAAAGAAATTAGTTCTCACCCTGAAACCAAATCACAGAGTCAAACCATTACAAAGTTATGAATTAATCTGTCAGGGTACTCTTTCCTCCTGCCCTCCCCCTACTTCTCTCCTTCCCAAAAGACAAAACAGCAACAACAACAAAAACAATGAGTATCAACAATGAGACCTGATAAAAGAATTTTCTTACAGAATTTGTACTCTGAATTTTCTAACACAAGAAATATGGGTAGCACAGATAAGCTTTTTCATTTTAGGTGCTGAACCATACTTCTTGGCCTACATTTTTGAAGCATCTGATAGTTTCTGTAGCTATGAGTAGAGCTTTAATATAAAATTTATAGAGCAGATATATTAAGTTGTTCAGACACTTATGTTTTCAATCAAAAAATGCTATTTTGGAAGAATGTAAAACTGACTTCAAATAAAGTTTCAGCTCACTATATTTCTCTGAGCCAAAGCATTTCTTTGTAAAAAGGTCTTGCCTTTAATTTTAGAATAGCCAATATTTTGTCATTAAGATATCAGTCTCTCAGATAATTTTTTCTAATTCCTGCTCTGATTGATAAAGGATAAAACCTGGCACTGAGTTATTGCCCTTTGTTATTGTGGCACAAGTCTTCTTCAATGAGTGCCACTTCAGTAATTTTTTGTTTTTCTGAATATATTCAGTGCCAACTGGACCATATTAAGGTGAAAAAAAAACAATGAGTTGCTTTTACATAAAAAATTATAACGGTTATTTCTAAGGATGGATTCTACACTGTACAGAAGTGTTCCTTTTTCTCCTCTAGACCTGCTTCATGTTTCTAAGTTGTGAAAATAGGCAGTATAGAACTTACAGCTGGGAACAGACAGGGATACACTGATTGTTATAACCCGGTTCTGGATTGTTCTCTCATTATTGTTTAGCATTTTTTTTGAAACTTACAATGAGATAAAAATTCTTTTGATATCCAGGACACCAGAGCTCTTGCCAGTTAAGGACAGTAATCTCAGAGTTGTGATCCCCATGTTGTTGTTTTTCTTTTTTCCTGATCTTCAGTCTACCAGGATGGGACTCTTGCTGAGTTTTGGGTGGTATTCAACTTACCTACAACCATCTGATAGGCTGTATAGTCTAAGCTAGTTACTGATGTCCTACTTAGAGGACATAAAGAAATTTAGACTCTACCAGAGTGTGATTCATCTCAATGTCTATCTTGTGGTAATATCGTTTGCCCTCTGAAGGGAACTTATTTCTCTCTCTATTGGCTATAAAGAGGGTTTATCCACAATTCTAAACCATTCTTCTACGTTATAGCTGGTGATGAATCATACCACTTCTGCTTAAGTTTTTAAAACAAAAGGTGAGAGTAGTAACATATTCTTACGTCAACAGTCTTGTAAAGATAAATACATTACAAAGATATGAAAAGCTATATGGAAATTGGTGCCATCAAATAAATGTTACAGACAGAGAGGATTCAAACTCTAAGAAAGTTTTAAGAGCTTTGGCAAATACTGACCCTGGTACAGCAGTACAACTTCAGGTTTGGCAAGACCTGTTCTGTTTACCATCAGAACATTATGGGTGATTGTATAGTCATCAGATGTAAACGAATGAATGATTAGAGTTAATGAAATATTTTCCTCTCTTCAGCTTTATTTATTCATTTTTTTGTTTGTTTTTTGAGTAAAAAATAACTGAATTTTATACCTTAGTTTTGTCATGCATGAAGTCTCAAAATGTGAAGAAAGAAAATGAGAGAGATTTTCACTAGCTGCAAAACTGGTGGCCAAAAAATTTTCACTAGCTGCAAAACTGTCTCCAAAGCCAGCAGAAATGCCGGATTCAATGCAACTGGCATTTTAAATATTGCAGTGCTTCAGACTACTTGTTTAAGCTTAGTATCTGACAACAAGTACAGCACAAATGTACACTTTTAAAAGTGACCTATAACTTTATGCAACATTTTTCATTCCTCACTTTTAGACATCCTAAGCAAGAATGAGTAAGCACATTCCTTTCTAGGTCAGAGTTGTGCAAACTGTATCCATTTAAATAATAAACCTCTCACATTTCACTGAACTTTTTTTTCAGACTCATTGGTCACAAGTTGTTCCCCATGTCCCAATTTATTCAAGATTCCATTCACTCACAAGATAGCCCCAAGCTACTAAAGCTGGTCAGCAAATTGCTTGGAAAATAAATCCTTTGCTACTTTCTCAAACACATTTGTCTCCTTAGTCCTGAAACTGTTCTTATACAAATCAATACCAGTATCAGAATAATTAAAATCTACCATGTTTAAAGTTATGGCACTCTTGCAGGCCCCTCTTATCTGTGAAACCATTTCCCAACAAACTTTGCTTACTGCCCCTGAAACCCATGGTTATATTTGAAATTCATCTCAACACCATAATGTGCTGTTCTGTTCAAAAGTTTTCTAAATTTGACCAATTTTTTTTCTCCTTTGCCTACACTGAGAGTTGTCATTTTTTTTCCTATACCTGTACTACCACAGGAAATCTAAACTTTTTCCCAATTTTACAAATATTGTATTAGTCCACTGTTAAAGTTTCATGGAAATGCATTTTTCTCTCAAAATATTGTCATACTGTCTTTCTACATTTGCACAGACAAAAATGCAACTCTTTTATTGAAATCTTCATTTGCACAAAACAACAGACAAAATAGATTCCTACATGGACATTGAATGTTTGGGTCCTAGTCAAAACTTACTTTAGTATTTGCTATTTTAAAACATGTTTATGATGTTGTGGACTTGAGATTATTCATATACCAAAAAAGTAGATGTCTGATTAAGTATCTTGCTGACTTGGCATCTCAGCTCTTGTACAGAGGGATTTAACTTTAACTAGTACAATGTCTTCTGTCAACAACTGACATTTCAAGAACTCCAGAAGTGAAACTGTCCGCCTATTCGGATCTAGACAGGTTTCCTATAAATTGTCTTTTCTGACTTTGTTAATCTAAAATCTGGCCCAGATAATTTTCCATATTAGCAGGAAAAAAGAAAAATCAATATGTGATTATAAAATTGTATTTCTTATCTTCTAGTGGTTGCACTATCAGTAAAAAATCTGGTTATCACAAGCCATCCAACCTTCACAAGGTTAGTGTGAATTTGCAGTACAGTAGTTGTATCTGTGCTATTTTTTATTATAGAACTGCAGCATGTACCTTTTAATTTGGTTGTCAAGGGAGACAGGAAGCAATAATTAAGGCTAAAAGATGGGGTATGGAAGCTTTATTAAAGGATATATTGAAGATGGGAATTTGATCTGAGAATTAGATTATGATTAGAGTTGTTAATGCAGCTGTGCCACTCTTGAGTGACAGAGCAGCAGATGAGCTGAACAGGCAATTATAACTACAGGAGTCTCCCTAATCTTTACAATCCCAGCCTCACAGTCACATCCATTTAAATTAATTTTCATGAAGGCTGCAAATTTACAGCTTCACCAGATTGGAAATTTGTTTGTTTATTATCCACAGGAAATATTTTTAGGAAAGTAAATAGCACTAAAAGCCATCTTGTCTTTCTGCTTGTCTTTTTAACTTGCAGAATTAATAATATGAGATTAATCTGAAGGCTGCTGCCTTTATGAAAACTGATTGATTCTCAGCAGCCTGGCGTTATTATGATTATCTGCGGGAAGGTCAAAGGGAAGGCATGTAAAAGTCACAGCTGATTCATGAGTTCCCTATATTAAGCAGAAGATAATAAAAAAAGGAGGCTCATGTTGATCAGCGTTATAAGTGAAGAATTAGTCTTCCTTGCATTACTGAAACTCTAGGAAAAGGATTTTAAACAACTTTGGACATAGTTATTTAAAGATGTCTGTTGAGGAGAGATAGCAATAGTTCATTACTATGCATGCTGAAAACCTATTTTAAGGAGTTCTTTGCTGTACAAAGATTAATTTACCACTACATTTTTCCTCCTTCACTACTAATATAAATAATGGTCGTGGTTTAAATTGGCATTATATTTTGATAGCCTAGTTTTGAATATACAAAGGTACATGCTGCAGAACTGCTCAGAAACTTGGAAATGGAAACCATGAAATAGAACTCTTCTGTTCCAGAGTTTTATTCTGAAATGTCAGTAATGAATGGAATCAAAATATGAATATTTAAAAACTAGACATTGTTTTGTAAAATGTTGAGTAGATAGATGTGGTGCAGAAAAATAAAACCTTGACTTGTAAAATTCAGAGATGGATTTTTTATTTTTTCATCTAGTTGTCATTCAAAAACTCGGAAAATACTTCCAGAAAATGATTGTCTGTAGTTGCCAGATCAGCAAATATTTGAACACGTAGTTTAACACATGCAAAACATCCATTAATAAATGGTCACTTCATATGCTTAATCTTCCCAAATTCTGAAGTGTGTGCCCCTTCTTAACTCCCTGAAGAGATAAGACAGTTACATTTCATCTTCGTATTGACTTGGTTTCCTTTGGAGGGAAAAGGAAGTTGACACAGTGGCAGGAAGCTCTGGTACATCCTTGCTACATCTCTGATCTGTACATCTAGTGACCAGGTCATGGAAAACAACAGAATGTGACAATAACCAAGGTGATCTCACAAATGTAAAGGCTCAGAGACAGTCCCACTTCTCACAGAACTTAAGGTCAAAGATAAGAATATTCATAATTAGTTGGAGTGGGAATCTCAAGTTTGTTCTAATGAAGTTTTAGTTATATTATTACTGGGAAGTACATTTTGAAATTGATATTCTGCCATTGAATTGAAGTAAACTTATTTTACTATGAACTTGGAAAGGCTGACCAGGTATCATTGAATATTCAGGTATATTACTTAAGTTTTTTTTAAATATATTTTCTGAAACCTGCTTTAGGAATGATGTCAACAGCACGTGCTATTACTTCTATTCAGTGTTAATACTTTCAGTTACTCATATTCTCAGTTGCTCTGAGATGGCAGAGCAGGTTCTGGTTAGGTAGAACACATAATAAAAAGAGCTGACATAGAACTGCTTCCTACAGAGAAACCATGGTGAAATATATATTAACAAATGTGAAACTGTAGTGTTGGAGTTAGATAAGCAGAGCATATTAGCTGTTGTAAGTATTGGAATTCCTTTTGTTATGACTTATATTAATTTTTCCAGAATATTAATATATTTGAGACTTGTACCCTTTCAAGATATGGATTTATTTAAGAAATGTCATATCTGGAGTATTTACTCAGCAAGTTATACTGTCTTCCTTCATCTTTGCTTTTCTGCATGAAGGTTTTAAGGCTAACATCCAGGATATTTTCTCAAATACACTGCTTTAGCAGGAGGCTCCAAAGCTCAACTCCTTATGACTCAGAATCCATATGGGATAACAGAATTATATCAAAATTAACTAAAAAATAAAAAAATAAAAGAAGAGAGATTCTTTTATGCAAAATCTTTACTAACTGATACACACAAAAAAAAATTAAAAAACTAAAAATTAATTTGCTCTTACAGAAACAGAATTATTAAAATATTAATTAGTGTAAAATAGGAGAGCAAAAAACTGGCATTCATATAACCTGAGGTAAGAGAGATCATGTGTCCAGTTTTTCCTTGAAAAGTCATTCTAAAGATATTTTGACAATTTACTTCAAACAATTGTTTAATTTATTTATGTTTCTCTTTTGTTTCATTATAATTCAAAAACATTCATCACATGCTTAGTCAGATCACATAGGCAAATTAAAATTGGTCTATGTAAATGTATAAAAAAATATGAAAAACCTCTCCTCCCTTTATTCAATTTTCTCATCAGTCTTCCTGCCGTTGATTAACATTGTGCAATTATGACTCCTCAGTACTTCCTCATACCCAAATATTAGTTGATTAATCTTGATGATAATGGATTGAGAACTGGGTTTAAAAACTGAGTATATGAAGTATTTTATCTAAGAGGTTTTGACTGTCCTCTGTAAAACATCCTTGTCTTATTTGGTAATTATACTATCTATAGAACGTGAGTACTTATCAGCTCTTGCTATTAAAGATTATGGAGTAGATGAGTGAGAATTTTACTCCAGAAGATGTTGACTATTTTAAGTCTCTAGAATACATATTTTGTGTTGAAACATAACTTTCTGCTTCAATGATAAGAATCAACACTATTTAGTTGGCCAGAATTACTCCTGCAGCAGAGCTCTGTGCCAAAAGAGAGAGAGAGAGAGAAAGAGAGAGAGATGCACCACTTCTCTGATGGAGAGGTCATCTGGAGGAATTTTCATTAAAAGTATTGCATGTATTTTTGAAAGTCTCAATGGATCTGGTGCCACTGAAGGATAAAGGATTTCCCTGCTCTTCTCCCTGAACTAAGAGAAAGGGGCAGGTGAACTATGATTCATGCTCCCTCTGTGAAAATCAGTTCTCCTCTTTCTTAGATACAGAATCACAGAATCATAGAATATCTGGAGTTGGAAGGGACCTACAAAAATCATTAAGTCCAACTCTTGGCTCAACACAGCACCACCCAAAATTCAAACCATATCTCTGAAAGTGTTGTGCTCCTTGAACTCTGGCAGCCTAGGACCATGACCACAGCCTTGGGGAGCCTGTTCCAGGCCCAGTCACCTTCTGGTGAAGAACCTTTTCCTAACAAACAACCTGACGCAGCTCTATGCCATTTCCTCAGGTCCTGTTGCTGTGTTGCCAGAGAGAAGAGATCAGCACCTGCCCCTTCGTTGCCCTGGGAGGAAGCTGTAGGCTGCCATGAGGCCTCTCCTCAGCCTCCTCTGCTCTGGGATGAACAAACTAAGTGATCTCTGCTGCTCCTCATACATCTTGCCCTTCCCCATCTTTGTAGCACTCCTTTGAATGCTAATAGTTATATGTCCTTCTTGTAATATGGCTCCCAAACCTGCATGCAGTGCTTGAGGTGAGGCCACACCAGGCAGAGCAGAGTGGGACAATCCCTTCCCTTGCCTGGCTGGCTGTGCTGTGCCAGATGCACCCAGGGTATGGTTGGCCCTTTTGGCTGTCAGAGCACCCTGCTGGGTCACATGCAATTGACTCTATACATGAAGTCAGAGATAATGTAGTTTGCAAGACCTGATTCAAAACTTGTTAACAGTAGAATATCCTCCCTGGCAGGTCAACTCACAAAACGTTAATACATTTATATGGCAACTGTCAATTGTCAGTATGCATTGTGTTTTTAGAGGTGTTTTTCATCTTCTTCAAAATATATTGAAAATTTCTAAACAAGATGCAGTAGAAAGATCAAAACACTGTTGGATAGATAAATCCATGCTGATTTGACCTAATACCAATGTCAACAAAAAACTGTAGCCAGCCTTTGTGGTTGTAACCAGTAAAGTACATAGAGAATGAAGCATTTCGATGGGAATTTAGATCTGTGAACAGAGCTACATCCTTTATCAGAGGGAAAACATCCCCAGATAAAGGAACTGTCCTTGATGTTACCTAAAAGTAATTCTGTGTGGAGACACATGTAGATTACTGCTCAGTTTAGGCACCTCTGTGTTAATATGTCAGTACTCATTCCTTTTTGACAATAAACTATGTAGATTCGCAATAACCCCAGAGATTTTTCAAAGGATGGAAGTAGATTTATTGTTCTCATAGGAGTGAAAAAATAAGGATAAAATACTACTTATAGCATCATCAGGTATTTTAAAATTTCTTTTAGCCCCTTGATCCTTCAGAAAGTTTCTTACGCCTGCATACTTTCAATCACCCGCTGATTGAGCCCAGATCTTCAAAGCTCCAAGTTTCTGCATCTAGTTTGAGAAAGAATAATGTAACAAAAACTACTGGTATATTCTGTCCAGTCAAAAGCTTCCTCCTGACAGCGTGATTAATTTATTGATCTTGATAGATCTTCCAGAAAAAAAAAAAAAAAAGAAAAAGAAGAAAAAAGAAAAAGAAAAAATAAAGAAAAAATAAAGAAAAAAGAAAAAGAAAAAGAAGAACAAAAAGAAAGAAAAAAGCAAAAGAAAAAGCAAAAGAAAAAGTAAAAGCAAAAGCAAAAGCAAAAGCAAAAGCAAAAGCAAAAGCAAAAGCAAAAGAAAGAAAAAGAAAAAGCAAAAGAGAAAGAGAAAGAAAAAGAAGAAGAAAAAGCAAAAGAAAAAGAAAAAGAAAAAGAAAAAGAAAAAGAAAAAGAAAAAGAAAAAGAAAAAGAAAAAGAAAAAGAAAAAGAAAAAGAAAAAGAAAAAGAAAGAAAAAGAAAAAGAAAAAGAAAAAGTTGTAGTTTTACAAGTTTAACAGCAAGGAGGGAACCTCGTTTGAAACAAGGGCTTGCAGATAATACTGAATAAAGGACACAAGCAGAAATGAAGTGCCGATAGGAACTCTGAAAATCTGACATATTTAAGAGGAAGAAAACATAGTGGATTATACCATAAGCAACCTGTGAGGCTATGATATTTACTGTGGTCAGTATTTAAAAACAACCAGAAACCAGGTCATATTTGAGTTTTATACCTACATGTATATTGCTGTATTTGCAGTAAAACATAGCTCATGGGAACCCAGTTGTGCCACACATTTTTTTGTTGAGCTAACAGGTTTTCAGGTTTTATTTCAGTTTTCTATGGTAATCGAATTGCACTATCTCACAGGAAAAGAGGCATTTCTGTGTAAGTGTAGAGGGATTCTTCATCACAAGAACTGCAATAATATCCTCACACTCAGCGTTACCCAGGTGTTATATGCATTTCTAGAAAGTAAGAACCACATAACTTTTTCATAACATGGGGAGATTTGGCCTGTTTGAGAGATGAAAATCAGAATGTACATATTCATAAATCACAGAATAACAATATGAAAAAGTACAATAATTATGAATATTAAGTGAATGTTCTGTAGGAAGGAGTGAATTGTACAGTTCAGTAATTCCAAAGTCATCATTTCTCACGTATTACAAAATATCTGCAATAAATTCAAGTAATCATGCCATTAAGCAGTTCCTCATCTATTGAATAAATTAAACTATATCTTCATTTCATAACCTCTTTAGACACTCTCAGTTGCTGCAGATTTAATCCTCTTTGAACCTTTCTATATTTAGTTTTCTGAAGATTGACTAAGACCAATCACTCAGTGCCATAAGAATGAGATTGTTTTCTCACTTCATTATACTATTCATTTCCCATACATGCCACCTCTTTTTTGTACCCTGGGTTGTGAAATCAGACATCTTGTGTTAAAACCTCTGGAAGGTCTATAAAAGAGAAGAAGCATTGCACGTCTATAGGAGATTTTGTCAGATTACAATATATAGTCTTTGATTTTTTCGTTTTCTTTTAAAGGCTGTCATTTTCTTGCTTAGCATCTTGTGAGATTAATATCAATGCTAAAATTAATTGCAATGGAAAAAAAAAAAAATGGGCTGTGTCTTCTCACCTAAAAGGCAACAAAGCTTATAATTTCCCAATGTTTTCCAGTCTGTCACTACAGCTTGCTGAGACTGTTCAGTATCCAAAGAAAAAAAATGTAAATGTGTTTATACCACATGGAATAAAGCTTCTGTATGTGACAGACTTTCTGCATCTATTTCATCCATAAGAGAAGTAAACATGTAATTGTTTCTAGCATTGAAGAAAGAGATTATTATATGTTTCCTGAACAGAAACAAAGAAACCAGAATGCAACTAACCTCTGTCATTTTGTTATCTTGACATGTTATCGCATTATTCATTTATAGAGTCTTAGAATAATAGAATGGTTTGTGTTGGAAGGGACCTTCAAGACCATCTAGTTCCAATCTCCCTGCCATGGGCAGGGACACCTCCCACTAGACCAGGTTGCTCAGAGCCCCATCCAGCCTGGCCTTGGACACTTCCAGGGAGGGGGCATCCACAGCCTCACTGGGCAACCCGTGCCTGTGTCTGACCACTCTCACAGGAAATAATTTCTTCCTAATATCTAGCCTAAATCTCCTCTCTTCCAGCAAATAATACAGTTATATTGTTCCCAACAAAGAAAATTAACAACATATTTAGTTGAACAAAATATTTTCCTGTGTCCTCAGGTCTATCTTTATTCAGTAATGTGTTGAAATCATATACATATATTATTTATTGATGGATAACAATAGTATGATGATGGCCTTGTATGCTCTGTTTTGTAACAATTCAGCAGTTCCTGAGTTAACGGGATCAAAAAAGATGGTAAGGATATTTCATTTGCCTTGCTGTAATACAGAAATGGCTGAATGAGTGCTGAAGGAAATTTCAAGGCTTTCAGAAAGTCATGGTTAATCGAAAAAATGGAGACATAAGTAAAGACTTGAAATTTTTTTAACCACTTCCAGCACCAGATTTGACATTCTAATTATTCCACATAAAACAAACAAACAAACAAATAAACAAACACAACAAAAAACTTTAAACTTTAGTATAAATGACTAGCCAGATTACATTTTAAATTCTTTGTATCATGCTGTAAATAAATGACAGGAAATGCATTTTAAGTGTATTAAATACATTTAAGTGTATTTCCTTACAGTTTTTGGAGATCCTACATTTTCTCAAGAATTCAGTTATTTTGCCTATGTTTGTATCAGGAAAGATTTAATAGATGTGAGATAGAATTTTCAATTTAATTAAACTTGAGAAATATATCATACAATCAGTTTTTCAATAGTGTCTCATTTTCATAGATTGACTGGAAATTGTTTTTCAAATACTTTTTCTATTCCACATACAAAGGAGGAGAATTTTTTATTTTGAGGAAAACTACTTCCTGACAATTTGAAAATCACACTTTTATCACGTTTTTTCTTATTTTCAAGAAAAAAATAAAATATTTATTATTATCTGATGGCAAGTTTCTGTAGTCTTTCAATAACTTCACATACTGTCTTTTAGTTTATTGAATTCCAGCTATCAGCTATTATAAAAGAGCAAAACTGACAGCAGACAGACAAACAAGAAGGAGGACTTTTTTTTTTTTTTTTTTTAACTTTTTATGATCTGGAAAGGAAAAAACAACTCAGTGTTGATCCTGTCCTTCTACAGCTTAATGTTTTATCACGGCTTCTAGCCAAGCATAATATCAAAAATGGATCTTGTAACAGCCATGAGATAACAGGGTTGCAGTGTGAATATCAGCCTGTGGTGTTCTCATAACGGGACAGATTTGTGCCTACTTCTGGAAGCAGCCATCATGTTGCACATAAAACAAGAGCTAGACAAATTATAAGACTAGATAATGCTGAAAATGTATTGCTTTGTACAGTAACACAAATGGCAATTTAACACCACTAAACTTCATTTCCCTCTTAGTATATTTACTGATATAAGGGAATCATCTGTAAATCCTTGAGTTTTCTTCTGTATAACTGTTTGCAACTCTGCTAAAGAAGGCGCTTGACAAATCACTTTTTTTTTTTTTTTTTCATAAGGATTTCTGTGTCTAAGTGACAGAACAGGGTCTTCAAATCATGAAATTGCAACCGCACTTTAATCAGCAAGATCCTCAGGAAGACTGAGTATCCAGGCAACCATGCAGAAAAGAAGCAGCAAAGGAAATTGCTCAGCTGTGTAGTCAGTTAGAGGAGACCTTTGGAAAGCTGGAATTAATGTAGATTAAAAGTAAAACAGTGGCTTTCCAGGTCTGTCTGGCTGCAGCAGGGCTGTGTGCAGGAACCCAAGGTCAGCTTTTTGCCCAGGATTAGTAGATCTTCTCCAAAAGAAGCAATGTCATGCTTTTGTGCTCATCTTCAAAACATGTAAAGTCCACTTCTTCTTATTCCTGTTCATCTCCTCTGAATTCAGGTCTCTTTGTTCCTTTGTCTTTATATAGGATGAATGCTGGAACTGAGACTTATGGTACACCACCAAGGTCTGTATTTTTAATAGTATTTAGGTAATCTTCATAGCTTAACATGCGTTTGGAAATTCACAGCCATGCATGTCTTTGAAATTATTAAAGACCTCATGTGGTTCAGTCATGCCTCCAAGCCTGGTAGCTTTATTAGCCAGTGCTGCGTCTAGTTAGTGCCTTTGACTTTTAACTGAAATAACCAACTACATACACATCTGCCTCATCTACAAGCAGAAAATCTATACATGATTGTAGCAATGACAACAGTGTTTCCATGTCTATGCCACGTGGGAGGTGATGCTGTTAAGAAACTGGAGAACAATTCTAGTCCCTGTAGAAATCTTTTCCTGCTAATTTTCATTACAAAGACGTTTCACTGTAATATTTAATGGCCTATGTGGATCTTAAGGACTGTCTGTGGCCTAAGATGTCAAAGGTTTGGAAACTCCTTTTATGCCTCAGGGGCCTAATGATGAGAAATTGTACTGTTGTACAAAAAACACCTGAGCTTTTTCTTTCTTATGTAATGGGAAAGGCTCTGTAGAGGGGTACAGTTGTGATTTGCTGAATTTCTTTGAAGAAAACATACTCATTGTACACATGCTGTTTTCTATGACTAGAAAAGTTGACGTACAATATCTTATGTTACATTAAACATAGAAGACTTCTGATAGCTGCAGGTGAGACACCAGGGCAGCTACTATCCTAAGTCTCAGCAAAAGAAGAGATTAACAGAATATATGAATAAATGGAAGTGCTTCTGTAACATGATAGAGCAGGTAGCAGTTGAAAGAAATTCGAAGACTGCAGTCTACAATCTGATGCTATAAACACATAGGACATATGTTTGTTATAACAATTAATACAGTTCTTGTCTGATCATGTATAAAAATGTCCAGAAGCACCAAAATCAATGAGAAAATAAAGTTTTATCAAAAGCATTGGGGTGAACTCCTCCTATAAAATAAAGAAGTAAAGTGTCATCAGGTTTCTTTACACATTTGCAAAAGTTATGAAGAAAATACATTTACAAAGTCTGAAAAACATGTTTTTGCTAATTTTTTTTTTTTTTTTTGCATCATAAAGATTTTGAGGTGCAATTGTCATTCCTTATCTTGTAAAATGGACTAAATTAAAATGGCTTGTATTATTATTTGCAAAGTGCTTATTTATTTTGTATAATAAGAACTGCTTATAATAGCTGAAGAATGCATTTTGCTGAAATATTTGTTTATGTCTTTCTGATTTGTCATCATACTTCACTGTACCTAGAGTAGTTCACTGTCAGGAAAAATCAATTTTCTCTTTTCTCAACAGTCTTATCAAATCTATTCTTTTTTTTTTTTTTTTTTTTTTTTTTTTAATAAA
>VXAV01006189.1:5151-89960 GCA_013399715.1 Alectura lathami
AGTGAGAAGAAAAAAAGTAGAACTTCCCGTCGGGCCTCCGGTCCCGACTCCGCCTCCGGCTCCGGCTCCGAGGGGCAGCGCTGCGAGGAGGGCAGCCCGGCCTGCAGCCCACCGCCGGCCGCCGCCATGGGACGCCGCATGTCGATGGCAAGTAACGGCCCCGGGGAGCGGGCGGGAGCCTCAGGTCCTGTCTCGGCCCCGGGGGAGCGGGTGGGGGGTCCCAGACGGCTGGGGCGGCTCCAGTGGGCCTCCTGGTACCGCCATGGTGCTGCGGGTGTGCCTGGCTGAAGCTCTGCCCAGCACCCTTGATGCCTTTCTACAGAAAAAGCAGAAACATTGCTAGGGAGGTGTTCAGTCCTTTAGGGTCTTTAGTCTCTGAGGGTCGGTTCCTTAAGCTCATTGCATCACCCCGACTGTCTGCTCGAGAATGTCGTCTGTCCCACGGGAAGCTTGCTCAGCTCCAGCCACTGTAAGAAACAGAAGGCTCCAGTTCTGAGTTCAGCAGCTCTGCTTCTTTAGCTGCAGGAAGTTCCTCCCAGGGCTGACCACCGGGCTGGATGATTGCTCAGTGAATGAACCAAGAGATCTGCGTGTAAACACCGAGTAACTGCAACCACAGCACCAGCGACGGCAGAACTGCATCTCCAGCAGCTGTTCATATTCTTTGGCCGGATGTTCTAAACTTAACTCAGTGCTAATAAGACATTGTGCTTGCCTTCTAGCATCAATGAATAGATTTTTCGTGTTCTTTATTTTTTCTTTCTTTTTTTTTTTTTTTTAAAGCAATGTGTCTTCTTACTGCCCCAGATCGTGGGATTTGGGATATGAGAACAAAACCCCCACTTCTTTACAAATTCTTGCAGGACCAAGCCCTTAAATACTTTTTTATACAGCACGTAATAAGCAGAAAATTGCTTCACACAAACCTCGGATTTACCAATTCTGTTTAATTTTATCTCACACTTCCTAAAAACAAATGCTTTTCTTAAATCCAAAACAAAAGAAACAAACAAAATCCCAGAATCTTTTCTGGTGAGAAGCAAAAAGTACTCACACATAGTTCATCAACAAACTGTTTGGGAGCTCCAGTTCATGGAGTTATCCAGTCCATGGAGTTGGAGACAACAAAGCTGTCTTTCAGATGAAAGATTGTGGAGAAATATATTCAGTTTGCAAAGCAATGTCATTATTCCCAGAAGTAACACTCTTCTGGCATGCTGCATTTGTGGATATTTATGGGACCTTTACCAGCGTTTTTAAATGTGGTTCATGATACTCTAAAGGCACTTCTGTATACAATTCAGTCACTCTTTTGGCTAATGCACTTGGCTACAACATTGCTACGGCATTTAATTATGCCACTTTCAATACACATGTATGCTGATCCATCATGTAAATCTGAGCATTAATGTTTATATTAAGAGAATAAGGAAATTCCGCTTAGAAGTCTCACTTTGGAGGGAAGGTTACTTCCAAACGTTAAGGGAAAAATGCATTCAATCCTTTGCTGCAAGCCTGCACAAAATGACTCAATAGGAAATTGAACACGAAGTGTACGTTTGGCATGAAATGTCCTCGACTTTTCAGGCCTGAGCTGTAATCAAATCAGCTACATACACAGAAAAGAAGAAATGCCTTTCCCCGGTAGGATTCTGACAGACCAGGTAGTCTGACAGATAGGCCACAATGCGGACTATCGTGGCTATTTAAAACTTCGCTGTCTGGAACTGGTGGACTCAAAGAGCCATTTCTCTGCTTCGTGTGCAAATACAGCATAAAAACTTGAAAAATGTTTGCACTACAGCTGTTTAGTTTTACACCCAAAACAATCACTCGTCATACTCTATTCAGATTTTTGGTCATTGCATTTGTCAAAGGTTATTCGTTATTCAAATTGGGAAGCAAAAAAAAAAAAAAAAAAAGAGATGCAGAAATCTTGAAAAGTTTATTAGGTCCAAAGATTCTCAAGAGTTTGATCTGTTGGGGGAAAAAATATCTTTTCCTTCAGCCATTTCTGGTCAGAATTCAGATCTAGTAAATTCTGAGGACAGATCACCAAAACAGGAGCTTCACTGCATCAGGGAAATTACACAGCAAAGAACAGGAGGGAAGTCACTGCCTGCCCCTGATCTCAGTCCATCTAGCACAGTGGTGAGAGCTCCACAGACTGTTCAGGTGAGCTAAGCCCCGCTGATGGACACTAGGATAAATACCGTTATGAAACTCTCTGTTGACAGAGGAGTTCAGCATCTGTGTGCAGGTGGAAAAATGCTATCTGCAAGACCCAAGCCTTGATACTGAGGAATGCAGCCAGCGTGATTTGAAGGGACAGTGAGTGATTTGTTGACTGCTAACTGGCTCCCAGCTGACTGTTTCCAAGGCTGACTTAGAAGAGACATCTGAGAGAATATGTGTTAGCTTATCTGCTGAGATAGACGGTGGGTCCGCACATGGTTCATTTTAACTTTTTTCATTCAAGGGGAGATGCAGCTTAGAACAAAGGAGCACCTCCTGTGTGCTCCGAGCCTGCCAGTCCCCCTTGGGCAAGGAGACCTTGTGAGTGGCTCAGCACACAGCTCAGGGAAGAGCGGCATTGAATGTAGTGCAACTGCACTCACAGGCGGCAGCTGGACCGATGCACAAAGGTGTGTAGAAATTTTGCTGGTACCAGTGGGATTCTGCACATGAAATGGCATCATGTGCAAAAGCCACAAAAGTTTGCAGGGTCAGGCCTGTGACAGGTGCATGACACATTTTAGAGTCTGATGAAATTAATAGGCTGATGCAGTCTAAGGTTGGTATGTAACCAGTCCAGATGGAGTCCTTTCTGCCTTGAAGGGAGGCAGGGCAGGAACTGCAGGTTATTTTGTCACAGCTGTGTGAAGCTGAGGGATCACTGAATAACTTTTCCTTGCTGCAGAAGGACAAAAATAAGAGATCTGAGCACCCCAACTGCACAATTAGAAAGGGAGAGAGCTTTGCTGCCAATGTCACCCTCTGTGCGCACCAACCAACCACTCTCTCTCTCCAGCCATTTTCTACAAACCAGAGGAACAACTGCACGGCGTCACAAAGCTCTGCTGAGCATTGTCACAGCCTGGTGTTGCATCTTCAGAGTGTCACTGCCAACACAACTTAGCTGAGCACAGGCACATCCAGCTCCACCATTTTTTTAACATATAATAATTTTCTAAATAATCCCAAGGTGTGCTTTGAAACCTGTGAGTTCTCATTTGGTTCACTGGGATTGGGCACAGTTACCTTAGGCTGGTAACTCTTCTCACAAGGGCACGGTCCTTCACAAGACCTGGACCTAGATGAGCCCATCTGCACCCCAAGCTAAATCTGCATTGTGGGAACTACTGTGATAGAATAACAGCCCTCTTGCTACAGCACCAAAGGACATACCGAGAAGATGGCGCCACGCGACACATCTACTGGTCCTGCTGTGTTCCTGAATTAAAGTCAGCTCCTGGAGTCACAAAACTAAATGGGAAGCCACAAGACGATTTATTACATTCTTAGCAATATTTTAGCTGAACCAATCTCTTGGGGAACTAAAATTACTGGATGGAGATTTTCAGAAAGTATTAGGCATTTTGGGGAATCAACTTCAGATTCTTGTTTTGCACGAAGTGCTGAGTTTTCCTCTTTCTCACTTCCATGCCTTTCTCTTTAGCCCACTCTTTCCTCCAGAGAATCCTGTACTTCTGTAGTGTCATTTCTTCAAGTCTCTGGTTTTGGCTCCAAAGGATCAGTGGATCTTTAAAATGTCTCATGCTGAATAAGGGACATGAAGCTGATAATTAAGCAGGCAGCTGGTGAAGCTGATACTCTCAGCTCACAGAAAGAGATTCAGATGGGGCTGCTGATTTTATTCATTTGCAGAAAAGAAAGTCTCTGGGGCTGAAATCTTGGCTCTGCTGATGCTGGGGAAATCTCACTATTAGCTGGATCCTGTTTCCTTCACTACATTGCTTTGTTTTATCCCTCTGTGCTGTCTAATTCTTCTGCTCCTCAATTCTCCATTCAGCTTTGAGCCTTTTACCCAGTGGGAGAACAGACAGCAGCAAGAAGGCTAGGAACGAGGGAGCTGCTATTCAGCCTGAATGCTTGCAGCCTCCTCCACAACAAGGCATGTTTACTCAGCATTTCAACAGCACTTGAGAATAAATACCCACTCATTTAACTGGTCACTCACCTGCTACGCTCTCTGGGGTTGGGAACAGTTTGATAAGACTTTGTGTGCATCGAAATAGAAAATCTGACGGCTGCAGAAGAGCTATTTTGACAGCTGGTCTCCACCAGAAAATCTGTAGATGGGCAAGGGACTTGTAAAACGCTGCATCGTCCCACTGGGATGTGTGAGACTCCTCACAGGTACTCACATTTACAACTGTTAGTGTCTGCTGATGGTTTTGTACTGCTTTTCTATCCAAACATCTTTAAAACATACTCCACAGTCACTGTATTCTGTGCATTACGCTTTGTCCTGCAGCACTCAGGACAAGTCCATGATGATGGCTGCAAGTGCCCCCATTACACTGCAGGACCTGTTGGATCACCCAAAGGTTCACCAAGTGCACAGGCACAGAAAATAACAAAACGGCAAACTTTGGGGATCAGCCGTGGCTGACAAATAATGAACCCCTCCGAGGATTTGTGCAGCAACAGGCACGCTGGATTTCTAAAGGTGGAGCTCACCTAGCTGAGTCCGTCTCCATATGGTTTTAAAGCAATCAAAATACAAAGCCCTTAATGTGTAAAGCAAGGGCTACAGGATGTGGCCACTGACTTCAAGCAAGTTACTTCAGGGATTAATTTGTTTGGTTTAAGAGTAGGGTGTTCTCCCTCTCCTCAGCCTCCCCTTAGCACTGAATGAAGCCAAGGTAAGCGTGCTGTCAGCGTCCCTCCTTCCCAGCTAAGTACGTACCTGGGTTCATTGCTATGGTTACATTTCTTTTTCTCCTTTAAGCCAGGTCAGCTTCATGCTTTCTTTCTCTTGTTATCTTTCAGAGCATGCTCCTAGAACTATCATCTATCATGAAAAAGTAATGGCATTCCAAGGACAAGAGGTAAACTAAGGAACTGAGCACAAACCACCTCAGCAGAAAGACAAAAAGCCGATGATCTGTTAGTCTCCCTCTCCCTCCCCTCACAATGCTGAACTCTTAAGTTTAAGAGAGCAAACACTTGTTTCATTCCGCAGTTTTATGTCAGTCCCAACAGTACCATAGTCTGGTTGCTGCTGCTCATGAGCAGCTAGTCACTAAAACCAAGGAATCAAGCATAAGGATTGCTTGACATTGCAGTGTTTTTTAAAGCAAAAAAAAAAAAAAAAAAAAGGAAAATGCTTAAGATGGTGGCCATTGTCAGCACAACTCATCAGCTATGGAGAAGCACTTTTGCTTGCAGCACATGCCCTACTGCCAGGCTACGAGATGCAGTGGATACAGATTTGAGAGGGTGGGAAGCTGTCTTTGTATGCACTCAACAGGAAGATTCAGAAAACAGGGGAACTCTGGAAACCAGTACTCCTCCATGAGAATTTCCAGGTTGAAAAATTACAGGCAATATCCACTGTGCCCAACGGAGGAGGATGCAGCCGACATCCCTTAGGGTGCCAGCCCAGGGCACACAGTGTAGGGTTTCCCCTCTGGTAATAAGACCCCGATCCACCTCTAGCAGCCCACCAGGGGCACCAGGTGTCGTGCCCCACCTCCCTGGTCTCCTCCTGCCCCACTGTGGTGTGCATGCTGCATCCAGCCCCATGCGAGAAGCAGATCCTGAGGCTTTGGGCACCTCTGCTTTCCTGTCTGGATTTTCTGCAGTGTGAGGGATGCTAATGCTCAATGGCACAGGTTCCTTACTCAGAATGGAATGTTTCTGTTAAACACAGAGATTTTAGGGTTTTTTTGTTTGTTTCTACAGAAGCTTCTTTCAATTTCTCTCAGGCTTTCTGTAAAGGGGAAATAAACCCCAGCTTCCCTCCTTGCCTCCCCTACATGTTCACTAACACTTTACAAGACCAAACCAAAGACTTAGCAGAATTGCCTTAAGTCAAGCATGAGGGGAATGGGCATAGATCTCCCCGACCAACTCATTTCATTTCTGCCATGAAACACCCTCATCTCTTCCCGCAGCAGATCGAAGATAACCAGACCCTGCATCAAAGACATCGAGTGAATCTGAAAAGTAACTGTGTGAGCGGCGATCCCGTCGTCAGGGCAGCATCAGCCACCTCCAAGCCACCCCCAAACCTCAGCTAACCAAGGATTGTGACAGTAATTTCAGAGCCAAGATAGGTCGGTTTACAATACATAATGATATGTCTTTATTTCATCAACAGAAATGGTGTCTAGACAAAATTCAGTTAACACTAGCAATTCAAATGAATGAAAAGGGTCGGGTGTTTTTTTTTTCATTTTTGTTTTTTGCACAATACTGTATTTACAATGAGTAAATGACGTTTTAAATTCATTAGTTCATAGCAATGCTTTCTTCCAAAAAGGTAAAAATTCTTAGTAACAGAGAGTAAGCATCAACAGCCACCTCATTTATTTATACAATAAAAATCACAAGAAACCACAGTCACCTAGAAAAAAAATAAAGACAAGCTTAAGAACTAGTACAATAAAATGATGCATTGAATTAAGTTACATTAATCGCATAGAATTTGTGTAAAAAGTATGTAGAAAAAACACCTGATGTAACCTGTTACAGTCATTGACCAGTTATGAGAGGTACAGAGGGTTATACAGGTAGATATGTGTGAAAACTGTCCATACTGTTTGACCTGGGGAGGAAGAGAAGAGGGGTTGCACCCCCTTGCATACGCTGATAAAACCCTGTTTTGAATATGGCCTCTGAAGTTTGTAAGGCATATATATAAGAGGTGCACTTGTAACCAACTGGTTCTGGAACAAACTCTTAGGGCATCCCCACCCTTGAAATCAAAGGTGATGCTTGAAATTAATGGTAAACAGACACGCATCAAATACCACCAGAGTGTTTAGTATAGTTCCTGCCAGTCTGCGGGATCCAGATAGCTTCGGGAAGAGCACAAGCAGTAGTGGACGCACTATCTAGAGCACGCACGTTTCTCTCAGGTATATCACAAAGCATCATGTGCAAATCCTGCGTGTCCCGGGGCCGTGCTGCTCCACTACAGGGCTGAGCCCCACCAGCGGCCCTGGCTCCCTGACACGAGGGCCGTCCGGGCTCACAGCCTGGGCCCAGCTCTGCTTCTATGCAGTAATGAACTCGAACGCTGCCAGCTGCCATTTCTATTTGAGGAGGGCGTCAATGAGCCCAAAGGGACAAGAGTGGCCCTGCCTGAGTTATTTCGCCTCCAGAAAGGGCTCTTCCCACAGCAGGGAAAATTGGTACAAGAACAGGAGTCATCTAGCTGGGTTTTCAGCAGTCGTTTGTTGGGGGTAATTACCTTATGAAAAGGTATTTTTAGGGTTCCTTCCTGCCAAAAAGTGGTTTTATTTGCAAAAATGGCAACATTTGTATGCGTAACACCTCAAAATGCATATCAGCATTTGACTTCGATATAAATAATACTTGGTGGAGTGTAGGAAAATACTGTACACTCAGCCTTTGCAAGTAATGCCATTAAAATTTTGAGAGTGAAGAGAATTATTATTCTACAGCCCACCAACAATAGATCTTTTAAATATACACACAGTATTTGAACATATGCATATACACATATATTGGATTCTGCAGCATCAGATCTGATGCCTGAGTCACGAAATACTCCGAGGAGTATTATAAATATACATATAGGTATTATAAACAGGAAAATACACAAACACACACTCTGGCTAGAATTCTATATGTATGTATACATACATACATGTATTATAGATATATAAAATTAACTCGGACTGTATTGGCAGAGACAAAACTGAAATAAAGTAAAACATCTGTTGAGAAAATTTCTAGCAGGAAAGAGCATCAGTTCTTCATGGCAATGGTTCTAGTTCCACTGCACTCCTGCATGGAGCAGAGCCCTCCTCAAGCAGGGCCGTCAGCTCCTGCTCACGCTGAAGCTGAACCTTCTCTGGACAGACCTAAACCATCTGTTTTTAAAATGCTGCAGACACGGGCTGCACCATTCTCCCCATTACACTTCCAAGCGCCTTTCGGATCAGAAACAAGGTGAAAGCAGCGCGCCTCGTTGCAATGACAGAGGACACAAAGTGGTGCAAAACTTGGGTAAACCTGGCAAACGTTCCGGGTGTCTTGCTGCAAAAATCACTACAGGTCTGTTCTGGAAACACAGCCCTCTCTTGTTAACAACCCCAGCAATGGGCTACACGACTCGAGTGAGGCTGTTGTGTTGAGCCTGTAATTTCAGTGCTTCCCGATGCTTCCTCCTAGTGGATCAGATGTTATTTTATTACAGGATTACAGTGATTCCAGCATGCAGATTTGTCTTTATTAGGCAATCATAAAGTTACATATTAAAAAATCTAACCATCTATCTAGGAGTTTTAACTTCTATTTAAGCGCTCTTTAAAATGCAGCCTTGACGAAGTGTTGAACTCCAGATTAACAACCACACTATCAGCACTAATCATTCCTCTGGCAGCAGTTAATCCGTTTAGCAGAGTTATTTATCTAGTTCCCACTCTCCTTTTTAAAGAGAAGTAGCAGTCAGCATACTAATCACTGTGGCTTGCCTTTGCAGCACATTTTACTTCCTTGGGAAAAAATAATATGAGGATTAGATCCAAAAATATAGTGCATCTTAAAAGCAGCATATACCCTTAGAAAGACATTTAATAAATTACTTGTACAATATATAAAATAATAGTTTTATACTGCAGCATCAAACTCTGACGCCTGAGTCATCATACGTTAGGAAGTCGGCGATATAAATACTGGGATCTCCTGATAACACAGCCAACAGTTTTGCTTTTGTTTTGCTTGTTTTCTGTTTTGTTTTCTCTCTCTCTCTTTTTTTGTCTTTTTTTTTTTTTTTTTTGCACTACCTTTTTGTTCCAGAATCAGCTTGCAATGAGCTTTAATTGTGTTCAAGGCACCCCCAGAGAACGCAGAGAAACAAACACATCATATAGTGTAGTACTCACCTGACAAAGCATAACAAGCCTAAATGAAATGAGGTTTCCTGGCGATACAGGTAGAGCAATGGCAAAGGAACAGGAGGACCAGATACAGCCTGGACACGAAGGACTCACATGCCCACGGGGCAGTGCAGCACCCAGCAGGGAGACGGATGGGGCACATCACCCCTCTCCTGAGCAATGCCTGACGGGATGGATGCTGCACGTGTCCTCTTTGACAAATGCAAAGAGATTCTCACTTAAGACCATGGTGACCACTGGCCAAACTCTTCAAATCAATAAATACTGCCGCCAGTTATGTTTTTTTTTTTTTTTTTTTCTTTCAAATGGTACCCACGTGGCCAGTTGTTTTGATCTCATGACAAGAGCAATTGGGCCTGTCAGCTGTTGTCCAGGTCTGAAACTAATCCTCCCAATGGCTTCCTTTAAAGTTAGCCCAGTAACAGCTTTGAGAGCCACGTGGTTCAGAATAGCAAAAAAAAAACCTCAAAACGAAGTAGAAACAAAAAACAACCACCACCACCAAAAAAAAACACTGAAAAACCATGATACATGTAAAAATAGGAAGCAATGACACCAAATCAGCCACTTCTAGTGGGGAAGAATGAAATCAAACATCCAGAAAAGCTCACGGGGGAAGGAAAGAGAGCGAGAGGAGTGAAAGATTGAAGAAGAGATGCTTCTTTGAGCAGTGGTTTTAACGATCAGATCCCAAGGTAGAGGAAATCAAGAGACCCAGCACTCGAAGGGAGCCAGGTCAAACTGAGAGCTGCAGCGCATGGTTGTGTGGGTGGGTTTTTAAACCGTCGGAATGAGGTCAAGAGTACCAGTTGCACATGAGTTGTTAGTAGAGTAAATCTTCATGCCAGGAAGCAAGTTAAAACTTGGTTTTATGCTCATAAAACATTCTATCTATTCATATATATAGGAGGTCACTTAAAAATAAAAAAGGCAACAGAAAAACATCTTTAAAATACTGTGTCAGTTGACCCTCCCCTCCCTCCCCCAACCCCCCAAAGTAGCTATGACTCTATAATGTGATTCACATTTAGTTTTAAATTCTAGCTTTCACCATGGTCTCATAGAAACAAAACTTCTCTGCGAAGCACAGAACTGCTTTGCAACGTCAATGAGTTCAAAGGAAGATCAGATCCCCCCAGGAGCATCTCAGCCAGTGACCTGCGGGAGGGGGCTGGGAGGGGTCAGAGACTTTTAGCTTCAGCTCCTGTAAAAACAAAGGACGACTCCTCCCCCTTTGTCAGCCGTGTGAACTAGGAGTTTATGGCATTCGTATACTTTCGAACATCTAAAGGTAAGGATTTTGTACAGTAATGATTAATACTTAAACATAAATATTCTCCTACATTATATACTAGTTTTTCTTTGTACATGCGGGGAAAAAAAGTATTTCCAACAAACATGGCACATGCTATATGCATTTCCTCCCGGGTAGCTTGGCTACAAGAGTGTGGGCGCAGAGGGCAAAAGCAAGACTTAGTGGCAAGTGGGCGACGTCCATGAGCAAGGGCTGAAGGGAGAGAGGGAGCTGATTCCTCCTCCGAGGCCAAGCTGCTGACCTACTGAGTGCCCCAGGAGAGCCCCAGCGCACACCTCCCGTGTAAACCTTAGCGCAGACCGCGGCATCGCTCGGTGCTGCTGAGCAGCTGCTACCCCCACTTCCTTTTTTTTTCTGTTTTTAAACAGGTGTGAACAGCTGGTCGATTTTTTCAGCAAGAACAAACAGTATCAGCCAGTAAAGCACATGACAGTCGTCATCCAGGATAAAGCCACGCAACCTGGCACACGTAGGGCAAAGAACCACAAAATAAAAACTCAGTACACTTAGAATAATAATCATAATTATTAAAAAAGCATTAGGAGGACGTTCTTCTGTCTACACTGTACATACAGATGTTATGCTTGGAAAGCTGCTGTCTCACACAGTCATAACATGAGTCAACATCGCTTCAGATACAAATCCAATACAGTTACAACTAAGCCAACTCACTGAGTACTCTCCTTCGAGACAGTGCTCTTCTAGCTGCGGTTTGTGCTGAGGGCAACGCTGTAGGATGAGAGGATCCTGAACACAAGAACTGGAAGGGCAAGCGACTGCACTGGGTGCCGACAGATGCGTGACGTGCTCTTAGAGGATACAGCGCTAACTTGGCTTCTGTAGGGAAACCAGAGCCAGCGGTGAGGGGTCTGGTCCTGCTACGCCTCTTAGCCAGGCAGGATCCCTGACTTCAGCAGAGCCACCTCTGCAGCTCGGGTCTGGGGAAGGGAATGGGCAGCCTCTGAGGAAAGCTGAGGCGAGGCTATAGGGACTACTCAGAGCAGCAGCTGCGTCCACGAGTAAAGGATGCAGACTGGGGCTGGCAGAGAAGCCCCCGAAGCACACTGATGTGATTTCCATCTACTTTACTTCGTGGAACGTGTGGTGAACAGATCCAGTTGTCAAATAACGTTTCTCTCTAAAGAGTGAAATATACTTTACCCTATAAGAATCCAAAAGCATCATTAACAGCACTTAAGCTTGGTTTCTGAAACAGAAGGAAGTCTGAATATAAAAATAATTCAAGCAGATTCTCTTTACAAACTGTATAGTGAATTCAGTATTTGGCAAGACCGTTTTTACTACGTAATGAGCTCCTGAGTGTTTGTCTATTAGCTAAAACGTTTCTATTTTCTTTAAGCCATAAAGCAAAGAAAACCATATACTCAAGTTATACTGAAGTCACAACTTCATTTATGAAAAGAGGTTTGACCAGAAACTCAGTGCAAGTGGCAAAGTTGACCATTACTGTACAGTATCTGCAAGAAAATAAAATAAATCCACATTGCTCAAGTGGCACAAAATGGCTGTGCCAAAAAAAATCGTCTATAATAAAATCTCAAATAAGCTTCCAACATTAAAATTTTATAAATAAGTACAAATTGAATGATATTGCTGAACTGCGAACCGAGAAAAAAAATCTTGTAACAAGTTACCAAACTAGTTCTAGCATCGAAGACAAAAAGGAATGTTGGAACTTGTTTATACAATATAAATGAAAGCTTCCAGTTTGTAGGATGAGAAAAATTGAGGCATGCAGGGACTTTTGCATATGGATATATATATTTTATATATATTATATATAATATATACAGTTTAGCTATAAAACTTTGATGTGTAAAGAAGCTGTCTTCAATGAAAAATTGAACATTCAGAGGAAATTCCTGAGTTAGGGTTTTGTGACATGGGCCACTGAGAAAAAAGCTGCGGTTGGGTCCTCAGAGGTGTTATGTCCATCCCTGTTAAGATTGAAATCAACATACAAAAACAGACAGTGTTGCCACTGTTTAATTCCCTGCCTGAGCAAGGGATAGCACCATTGTGAAGATAACTCCTGCTTGTAGAGAGGAGGGAATACTTAAAAACAGTATTGCTGCTAAGACCACTGTAGTGTGCACCAAATACGTTCTTCTAGACAACAAATGAGCACTGCCACTGGCTGACTGAAGAACACCTGACCAGGTGTAACGGTAAGGTTACAAGTCACTAGGTGTAATCTTTCCTAGGCTGTTCATCTGTTGTACATTTATCAGTCATTTCCTGACAGAAGTCTACCGTGACCGTCTGGCTACTCTGCTCTCGCGGAAGCTCTCTCTCGGGGTAAGTACCTGGCTCGGCTCCATCCAACCCCCCGCCGCTGGCCGAGCAATTCTCCGAGACATTGTTGGGCAGCCAGGGCGCTCCCAGCTGCACAG
Organism: Alectura lathami; assembly: GCA_013399715.1. Classification (NCBI taxonomy): domain Eukaryota; kingdom Metazoa; phylum Chordata; class Aves; order Galliformes; family Megapodiidae; genus Alectura; species Alectura lathami. Next base: position 18,000 of record VXAV01006189.1, read on the forward strand.
GGCCCTGCTCCGAGCAGCACTGCATGCCTTCCCCAACGCACTGCGACGTCGCCAGGCCCTGCTCCACGCCTGCCGAGGGACTGATGTTGGCGGCCGTCTGCAGATCCATGGGTCTGAGGACGGGGCAGTAGCGGTGGAGGGCTTGGATCTGTTCCGGGCTCTGCATGTCTCTGCACACTTCTTGGGAAAGACACGAGAAATTATCCAGCAATTCGCCCATGCTTGCTTTCAGCTGGTTCCTTTCTGAGAGCAATTTCTCTTTCTCACACACCTGAAAAAGAAAGTAGGCACCTTATTTTGGAGAAAGGCCATCCATTCTTGGCAGTACCCAAGGAGAACTCTAACACAACAGTTATTTTATATGGGCAGAGGAAAAGTCGCAAAGACATCAGATATTGACCATTGTAAGGACCGTGTAGGCTGTAGATTGGGAAACATCTGGAGAAAAGCATTTGAGTTGGAAAGGGACAGTCATAAATGATTCCAGGACTGGTAGTTCCCCTAACAGACTAAGGCTGCTTGATGTATGATATAAAAAACTCCAAAAGACAGGGTCTAGTTGCTGGTATGCTGCAGTTCTCCTCTAAATGCTGGGACAGTCGGTCAGGCTGGGTGCACCTCTTTTGGGCCACGAACACCTATCACCACTGCAGGGAATGGTATTTGGAGGAGACGACCTGGACCAGGGGGTGCTCTGTGGTCCGCATGTGGGTCATTTTCTTATGTCCTGCTGCTTACTGGTTTGAGTTTGACCTAATCAAGGTACTTCCATGAAGATGTATGTGAAAACCCCAAAGGCAGGTGGGCTTTCCAAGTCACATGCTTGGGAGGTGAACCAGGAGGGGTCAGGCACAGAGCCAGAGCCAGCCTGGGGCCACAACACTAAAAGCTGATGTTAATCCAGCACAAAACAGTGGGGATGGTCCTGCTGCATCCCAGTCCCTCCTCCCAGCATACAGCTCGAGGGAGCAGATCAGATTTTGCAGAACGCAAGCTCTGTTTCCAGAGCTCAGCTGGCCCTGAAAGCAGTGCACCATGTACCTCACCTAGTAACACTGCTACACCCAAGCCGTCTCGGCATCCGAGGTGTGAAAACTCCACCACTTAGATGGCCCAGCTATGGGTGGCTGCTGATGGCATTACACTGGGTCCAAAGCCTACGTTGGAAGTGTGGAGATGTGTGACTGAGAGAGCAGTGTATATGAAAAGAGCCGGCTGCTAAAATATTGATAAATCTATCAAGAAAGCAGAAAAATAATAAAAAATAAACAGATGCTCAAGTACATCTTGAGATAATGAATTATGGAAGAGAATATGCTGCGACTTCGCAGCAAAAAAAGGGAATGTGAGTGGGTAGATGGATGTAGGCAAAAGCCCTACCTACCAAACTCGGAAGATGCAACCATTTCAGTCACTGTCTGCTGAGAAACCATCTGTGTCAAGGAGATGGGTGACTTACAGGAAGAAAGTGCAGTGGGGAAAAAGGGTCTTTCATAAAAAAAAAACAGTCAAGAGCTTAAATTCTCGTACTGTCACATAATTAAGGAGACTGGGAGTTACTGGTCACAAAGAGGACAGAAAATGACAAAGGAATTTTCAGTGACCATGTATTGTACCAACTGGAGTTTCACTGCTGGTTTTCCTAGGAGTAAAAGCACGATCTCATGGCAGACAACATGCTTGGGCTGCATGTGTCTGGGGAGAGGGCAGGAGTGCTGGAGAGGCAGTGCTGAAGCTGCACAAGTCTACTTCTGTCACTTTATCCTCTTGCACACCTCATGATGGTCTTTATAATGAATGCTCTTTTTCAATATGGTGCACCACAGCCCATTTGCTATGTATCCAAGTACAGCTTGCTACACAGAAGTCTTGCATTAATTTTGAAGACCCCTGCACCTCCAAGGGTTTTTGATTCCTGAAATTCAGCAGGGACCAGGCCCACAAGGGCACTCATACGCCTTTCATTCATTTCTCAGAGACATGTATGCTGGGGGGACTTGAAAAATGTATGATGCCCACTCACAATTGATTACGCTTAATAATAATAAAGATTATTCTGCAGGATTGCACAAATCCAAAGAACTCAAATTAATTTGCAAGTGAAGGCTACAGGCATCAAACGGAAGCCGCCCTTCCAGCACTGCCCCAGGTGCTCACTGCTAGAGACAAATTCTCCTCTCCATCATCAGCTCGGTGCAAAGGAATGGGCAGGCAGGGCTGGGATCAAGCCTGCTTCTCTGCCAGCCTTGGTTAGGAGTCTCTGTGCCTCTTCCTCACCCTGCAGAACCTCTGACTCATCCCGCATCCACCCTGGATTACACTTGGTGAAGGAAGCATTGCTCAGTGTTTTGTTTACCTTTGATGTTTTGTTTGTTTTGCATCAGCCAAGCACTACTCTTAAAAACATTTTTAGTTTTTGTTTCTTTTCCTTCCCACAGGGCTTTAGCAAGGTGGCATTTGAAGGCCTCACAAGCCTCGATGATGTAAGCCTCCCAGCCAGCTTGTGGGGTCAGCATCACCTCCACCGTGCAGATGGGAAGCAGACCTGCGCAGGCAGCGAGTGACTAACCCAACGTGCTGTGGCTCTGTGCCATCTGTAGGGCGGCGACAACGCAGCTTCTTCCAGCAGATCCCTGCCTCCTTCACACTGCATTTGCTACAGCTTGTGCAGAGACCGGAGTCTGCTGAAGGCCACTTTCAACATGCAACCTGCTATCATCAGAACAAGAAGCACCCTGTTTTCCAGGCCCGCTAAGTTTGACCTACAGCTAAACACATTTCAGATGTGCACGTAGACATTTAAATCAAAGTCTCCAAATAACCTCTGATTTTAATGGAAATTGGGTACACGAGATCTCAGTAGGGAAATCAGCTTCAGCTCCTTTTGTTTTATCTATGGGAATGAATTCATTTATCACTCAAAGCCTTGGGTAGTCGAAGTCTGGGTTTAACATTGGGCTCCTAAATGCCTGTTGTGAAATGAAATCAAACCGTCTGGTCCTGCACGCTGCACATCCCGCTTCTCCTAACAGCTGACCTGAGACCCTTACGTTATTTTTGACATCTCAGAAAGCTTTTAGGGCTTTTCAACAGATTAGGAGGTGCCAATTCGTTCTAAAGATCCAATGCTGCATTCCTCCTGCTGAGCAACACCCTGCAGACTCCCTGCCCCTTGTCTCTAGCCTTTTTATGTTGTGTACCAGCTTGCTTTCTCAATGGACAGGGAAAGACAGGGGAAGAGAAGCAGGTCCCTCATACCACAGGGACACTGTCAGAAGGGATGGGAGTGTTTTTAGTGCCTTTAGCTAAAATGTCTAGAGCTGACATAGCTTTCCAGGTCATCTTATTTAGTCATGAGAGAAACAGGCACTTCTGGGCGGTACATCACCTCCTCTGCTGCAGAATGAGACAAATAAGACTTGACATGACTTGGGCAGTTTGATCTAGTAAGCTAGTGGCTGGCAGCCCTGTCCATGGCAGGGGGTTTGGAACTAAAAGATCTCTGAGGTCCCTTCCAACGCAAGCCATTCCATGATTCTATGATTCTGTGACAGGTATCTATTTCCTTTCACTGAAAATAAAGGAAAACAGGACAACTAGCTCCACTGCAGGTGTCTACATTGTACACATCTGTGCTTAGCCACCTAAACCACACTTGAGGCACCCACACCATGACTAAAAGAGAGAGGAATTTCCATTTAGCATCAGTCCAGTCACCTCGCCCTCTTAGACTAAAATGTGACAGCGTTGTATGGTGATACCTTGGCACACAAGACACCCACCCCCACAAGTGCTCTGGGTATGCTTCACCCCAGAGTGGCCTCCTGCCAGAGACACTGATCCAGAAGGGTCTGGACAAATCAACAGCTGTACTCTGGTGCATGGGATGCGAAGGCTGCAGCTTCATGGAACAGGCCTTTTGTGTTAGATGGTTCTCAAATCATGGAGGCAGTTGCGGGGGGTGTTCAGTCCATGGCAGACCAGGAGGGTTGGAAGGAGGAAGGGATAGAGAAAGGAGGAACATACTGTTAGCATCTTGCTGCCCTAAACCAAGGCATGCCCACTTGTCTGGATAATTATATATTTGGCTTTTTCATTCTCCTTGCTGCTTCTGCCATTTGATCAGTGAATGAAAGAACTGAAGAAAAGGGACAGCCAGCAGAAACATCCTGAAAACACTGAGCACCAAACTGAGCATCCTGAAAATTCTAGAACACCACAAAGTAAGAAAATCTCGATGTAGAGATGGAGTAGGCCCAGCCAGAGCAGAGTTTGGACCAGAGAGCCTCTGGAGGTCCCTCCACACCTAACTCTTTTAAGCACACTACGAATCCCTGCCCAATATGCTTGCTATGGCAGTGAAGCATGGATGTGGGGCTCCAATGAGGGAATGCCTTTGGAGATGTGCTGGAAGTTCTGAGGGCAAGTGAAACTGCAGGAAAGGAGCCATGACACAGACTCCTCTCTCCTTACAAGTCACTCAACAACCTACTCTAAAGATATCAAAATAAAGATATATTTAGGTCTAATTTCACCAGTATTTTGTATTTTTCACAGATAGTATGTATACACACATCCTAATATAGTCTGTGTACTACATGGTTGTACTAGTACCTTTGCGTACTTACATACAAACTTACAAGCTGACTGAACCAGCTACACTGTGGGTGGGAACAGCTGTCGGTAGGGTGAGAGGTGCTGCGGTGAGAGCGTGCCACTTACCAACTTGCGGATTTCACATTCGAGGTTCTGAATGCAGTCCAGTTTTCTCTTGCGGCAGCGCTGAGCTGCAATTCGGTTCTTGCTGCGCCGGCGAACGTCATGGATGAACTCGAGCTGTTCTGAGGTTAGCTTGTGCATCTTTATCATCATCTGGAAATCATTCCTTGGAAGATCTGTGATTTGATCAACAGGAAAAGGAAGTTTCACCTAAAACAAACAAATATGAGACAAAAGCAGACAAAGAGTCACATTTTGCTTGCTGAATGCAAGCTGAACACCACCGAACGGAAGGACTATTAGCTCTGCTCCCACCTTCTCAATAAAAAACACATGAAGTTTTACAACAAGCAAGGTTTTAACACTCCCTTGTGGCACATTGTAGAGGTCCAGCTGGTAAGGATCAGGCTATGACTTTACTGAAATAAGCAACACTGATGAATCTCAAATTAAAAATTCACCTTCCAAAAAGTTCTAATAACTGCTATCCTTGCATTAAAAAAGGCTCCTTCCACTATGGGACACAGCCTTTTGGAAACAGTGGAGTGCCTCACCACTAATCATTTCAAACTAGTTTCAAGGAATGGGCTATTATTACAGGAAATCTGCTTCTGCATGGCCTGCAGGGCTGAAAACTGATTAGGTGTGAGGTTAAAAATGCAACTGGAAGCCTCAAGTGGATGAAAAATATATACCACTATCAGGACAGGTCGGATAAGCAGCATTTCACATGAGCAGTGCACCACAGAAAGAAGGGACAGAGAAGTGTGATGCAACATATCCTACCCTTGCCAAGATACATGCATTTTTAAAGAAATCAGTATTTTCCAAAATCCTAATAGAGCAGAGAGTACCCAAGCTGCACTTGAAAAAATCAGCAGTCTAAACCCTCAGGTATTTGCATTAAAATATTTTTATTTCTGGGTACCTTCTGGATACAAACTGCTGTTCCATTTCTGTGCACACCACAGACAGGAGCTTCAGATTGTGACTTCAGAAATTCCAACTCGGTTGCAAACTCTTAGTAAGCCTGGCGAAAGGCAGATGTGCTCAAAGACTTCTGTCAGTTTTTTCCAAACTTCGGCTCAAATTAAAGAGAGCAACTCTCCCTGCAGAGCTTGCTTCCCTTGTTGTTTGAGACCAACGATGTGACTATGGAAAAAAATGTTTCTAGGTGCACTGCTGCGTTTGGTGATCAAATTAAGATTGAGTTGACAGGGCTGAAGGAGAGGACAACCAAGTAACTGCTTTTATGCTTTCTTTTTTAAAGTCATACCCACACTGGCCAAAAGGTGGCAGTAAATATTTACTTTTCAGGCCCTATTCGGCACAACCCAACCTCTTCCGAACAAGGGGACTATTCTGCAGACACACTCCCAAAGAAAAACAGATTTAAGTTTCTCCAGCCAAGCAGAAGACTGTGGCTGAAAAGGTTCCTTTGATATTTAAAACATGGTTATCGTCGTCAGCTGGTGCACTTGGACATAAAACAAGAGCAGGGCTTAGAAATAAAAGCAGGTATTTTCACTGAGACCTGAGCTTGTTTATGTGGAGCGGTGTGTGAAGGACAGCATGCACACAACACACTGACTCGCCTGTAGCCTGCCCTGTTCACCAACTTGAACTTCCTCTGTGTTTCTCCAAGCCCTGGCCACGCTGCAGACACCCCCAGGATCCTTGCACATGGCTTCATGCCCTGAGCATTGCCCCGCGGGCCCACCTGTAAGACCAGGCCTCAGGCACCACTTTGCTGTGCGTGACCTTGCAGGTCAGCTCACGGCCTGCCCACATCCCCCCGCGCCTGCCTGCACACACACAGGCTGACCTTAGGCACGGTGACGTGGACACCTTGTTTACAGACTGCTGCCTAATGACATGGAACCTCTTCCATTTCCCCTTGCTACCCTTTGGACAGTAAACACGCACTTGGGGTCAGATGGTTTTCTCTCAAGCTTCACCCAGGGTCTGAAAACAAAAACAGCCGCTGAAAGGCACCAGTTTCACCGCAAAAACACTCCTGTCACGCTCTGAGGGTTTCCTCATTCTCTGAGGTCCAAAGCTGAAAGCAATGCTAACTTTATTTCTCCCTCCCTCTCCCTTTCAAAACATATGTATATCTGAAAGCAGGAAATGTGCCAGCAGTTCAAATGGGAATGAAATGGGATCGACTTAAATCTGTCAGGTACAAGTTGCTGAAGGGAAACAGGAAAGCAAAGAGAAACAGGTTAAAAAAAAAAAAAAAAGATTGAAAATAAAAATATGTACGCAGCAGGGCAGAGGCTGCTATCAGTAACACCAGTGTAATCCTGCTCCTGTCATATGCAGCACTGCACAGGATTAAAAAAGTGAAAGGAGAGTGGAAGTGAGTCAGACTCATTTCCCTCATATCCACATATTTTTTATTGCCTGTCTCCCTCTCCTCAATTAGCTGTCAACTGAAAAAAAAAACCAAAAACAACCATGCTTTGGCATGGACACAATGAATGACTACATTGCGGCGCTGCTGCAGTGCGAGGCTGCCCATGCTTTACGTTGATGCAGGGTGAGAATCTCAGGGGGTATTTATTGAGGCAGAGCCATTTACATGACCTGATGGCTGTGCCATGGGTGGGATTCAGCTGACCCACTTAGAGCTGCCTACAATGACAGGCTGAGACTTGCTCGTGTCCTGGTCCCTGCTGCCGCCATCAAGGACAGAAAGAGCCCCGTGGAGAACAATGCATATCCGTGGCTTCTCCGAGTGGAATGAGATGTACGAAAGATGCCCCCTCTTAAAGCATCTGTCTTAGATGAGGGAATGCTTACCTGAGGTGTCTGTAAAAGGACAGTCAATATTTTCTAAGCTGCATAAGAAAAAACCCAGCTAGTATGTTTCCTTGTGAACTGTCATTTTTAATAACTACGAATTATATACAGGAAATAATTGTGTACTCTTTGGTTTGGACCATTTCAAATTAGAAATGTAAGCAGGATCCCTACTCCTTCCAGGAGTTATTCCACCTTGAGCTAACTGCACACAGAATGGAGCTCTTCCATCTCTGCTATCAACACAATTACTTGCTCTCTGTTTTTTTAATACCAATAGCAGAGGCTCTGGTTTGCCCACAACAAATTAGCCAGCACTTTCCACTACTGCTGCAGCCTCTGTTGCCCCTGATTGTGGCTGATACACTCCTTGGACAGACAGCCCACCCTAGTGAAAAATATAACTTGTTTATGATTTTGCATGATTTTTTCCCTCTGTATTAGCATTAGGATGCCAGTAGAAATGTCATTACATTACCGAATGGCTAAGTAACAGCAGAGCTCTAGACAGGCAAGGACAGCCATTGACTCAGCAAATGCAAGGCCCATCTATAACCAATTAATTCCTTCAGGCTTCACTAGTTAATGCTAGCTTGGATTCTAGGCCACGAGTGCTATGCTGCTGAATACTGTACTAGTTCTTGCTGCTGTTCTTCCCCCTCTCTTTTTCCTGGAAATAAAAGAAAGGACCAAGGCCCCATATTCACTTACAATAAGATATGGATGTCAAGTGTTGGGAATTTCCTTATCTCACTTTTTCACTCTTTCTTTATAGTTAAATTTCAACAGTGTCTTCCTTGAGCTGCCAAGTGCTAGTGAACTTCACAAGCCTGGCTTAACATCACAGTAAATAAAAGGATTCACACATTATGCATAAGAAAAGATAATCATTACGTATTGGGCACGGGAGGACAGAGCTCAGTGGAACCAACTAGATCTTTATAAAAGGTTCAAAATGTTGGTTATTTGCTCTAGAGCTGCAAGAAGCAAAGCTGTTGCCTTAGTGCTCTTAAATTGAAAGCCAGAGCTACTGAAAGCCTCTGATGCTCGAAATTGCCCAGCCCTTGGAAAGCTCTCAGGACCCACCCAAACAATCTAGCACAGGGGCTGAATCACAGCAATGCTTTTTTGATGTAGAAAGAAGCAATCTGCTCCACACAGAACGCGTTACTGGTGTTTTCCCTGGTATCTTCCTTGGCATGCAAGTCGTTCTTGCGCAAATGCTCAAGAAGAAATTGAGCCCAAGACAGGAAGTGAGTCCACCATTGTGTCAGGGCCTTGGCTGCCTACACACTACTTGAGGCACCACTTGTGGTCCCAGAGGACCACACTGCTCAGCGTCCTCAGCTTCGTCCCTACCAAGGGCAGGACAACGCACCCCCTGGCCATGACAAGGATCTTCTGGGACAGAGGTAGTGCACAGACCCTGACAAAGCCACAGGTACCCTTGAAAAGGACAGATCAGGCGATGAAATGAGGGGAGGTAAAGCGCAGTGTTTTTCTGAAAAATCTGCTTTTGCGGGAAAAAAAAAAACAAAACCAAAAACAATGGAAAGAGCACGTCAAGAGCTCCAGCAGGGGCTTTGTCTCAGGGCATAACAGAATAGATTTGAGGCTGTGATGAAATAATGCAGGGGGTTAAAAGCTTTAAAAGGACTTTCCTGAAATTTCACATTTGTAATGGAAAACTCTCAGTATTGTGAGGCAGTCATTCTCTGTGCCCTGCCTGGACATCACTCCTACCAAGTGAGGGAAGGAAACAAAACACCAGACTCAGCACGGGCAGCTCAGCACTGCTTTGGGCAGACTACTGGTAGAGAAACTTTGGTTTATTTGTTTTACCCCCCTTTTTGGGGGCTCTGGCTTACAGCACTTTGCTAACCATCACCAGACCCAACAGGGAAAGGGCTGCCTGTCATTTAGCAAGGAGTGTCCCTTACTCTCACCGAAGGTTATTTGCCTACAGTATCCTCAGTGGTCCAATTGCATTAGCTCTGCCTTTATGAAAATTTCCTTTGAAAAGTGAGTCACTAACCCAGGCGGGAAATTCTTTTGAAACATAAATGAAAGACACATTGAATGCAATTCTCTAAGCAGTAACACTTGGAAAACTCAATCTCTTACCTCGTCCTACCCTTGTTTATTCTTTTCCTAAGAAAACTCACTCATCAAATTAGACTGGGCTGAGATTTCAGAAAAAAAATAGAGATACTTACTGAAGAAAATGACTATCAAGAAAAGTAGGTTAGTGGCAAACTTTCTGCTCCTAACTAGGTTAACAGATTGACAGATGACTTCCCTCTGAACAGTTCATTATTTTAGGGCTTATTGTTTTGTTGTTGCTATTTTAAGCAGTGTTGTCAGAACCTGTCTGCAAAGCACAGAGCCTAAGTCTTTTCTCTAGTATTATATTCCAATAATTGATTTTTAACAACCACAGGAGGCCTGAGGGAGCTGGGTGAAAAGAGCAACACAAACTCTTAAGCAATTCTGTAAAGTCCCAGCAGCTCAAATACCAGTTCTGGTCCTGTACCTCTGTAACATTGGACTGGGATGCTCCAAACTGCACTTGCTTCTTCTGTCACAAAGTCTTAAGAAAGAAAAATCTCAAAACCCTCTGAGTGCCTCCTTTAACAGGAGAAAAATGAAAGGCAAAGACATCCTGTAGAGCATTTGCCAGCAGTGCTACAGGGACTGCCACCTCTTCTGATACTTGTGACTGTTGTCTGCATCCCCAGTTGGGGCTAGCTATGCAGTTGGGTCACCTCCACCCACACTGAAGTCACATTGAGTCCTAGCACCGCTCTCCAAATAATATTTTTGGCACTGAATGCCTTGGGTGCATGCTCCTCAAAGGCACCGGTCTGCAGGAAAGCAGAGTGCCCTAAAAAGCAGCGAGAAGAAACCTTTCACCTACTTCTCACCCAATCGATATACCAGCAGATGATGTTTCGACATCAGTTCAGGAACTGGCAGCACTCTGGGACCCCAGTCAAGACCAACAAGGTCCAAATTCCAGGGGAACTTCGCAGCCTGGTGAGATAACCTGGTGTTAGAGTCTGTCAGGACTGCTCCCATCGAGCTGTCCCACCAGAACAAAAGCCCACCTGCAGCAGTCAGCCTGCACGCTGCCCCCACCCATCCTATCAGGCACTTGGTGAAGAAAAGCCCAGCAAACACTGTGTGTGTTCTGACATGGCAAGGGGCAGGGGGCCAGCCTGGGAGGTTGTTAGGACAGCAAGGTCAAACCAACGACTGTAAGTGGAGAAGGATTCAAATGCAGCGCATTTCAGAGCACAGTGTGTGTCTCCTCATGTTTTAATGGCAGCCAAGCTGCTGAAGCTAGGTAGAGTGAGATATACAAGAACTTATACAGGATATATTTTCCACTGCCTGGTTTAACATATCTTTTGCTGATTTTTCCCCAGCAGTGATCTTGCAGGACTGCAGAACACACACCTCAAGCTGCTGTGTAACACAACACTATTTAATGAGGCTGCAGTGTTCTTTCATATATTGGTAACAACCAAATTCATTCTTCAGACAAAGCCTGAACAGAAGCATTGCTGTGATCTGTTTACTCTTGGCTTGCTCTGGGTCATGCAGTACTACCTCACAGAGCATTAATTTCATCACCATACTTTCAACTCCTACCAGTCTTAATCAAAATGTCCTGCAAAAGAAAGCAATAACAACAACAAAAAGCATTATCAGCAGTCCCAAGGAGAAAATGTGCTCAGCACAGTGCAGAAAATCTTCCCAGGAGGAAAGCAGCAGCAAAATCAGGAGTGGAGCAAAGCCCTGCTAGCCCTGCCCCAGAGCCCAGCACATCTGCCTGCCCCGGCACACGGAGACCAACTCCTGCAGCCCGCACTGTTGCTGCTCCCAGGGTTGCTCCTCTTTTGTCCACGCTGTCCTGCACACATACACACACACACACTATTTTTGGGAACAACAAATAGTCCCCTACATCATTCTCATTTGACTCTTTCAGGCTCACTTCTGCAGCAGCATCTCCACACAATTAGCCAATTATGACAGCTAATTAGTCATCAAACCCCAAAAGGCTAACTTCCTGCTCTCCTCACTGTACCCTGCTGTGCATTAGCCCCTGCTGAGCAAGCAGCACACATGGGTGGAAATCCGATGCCCTCCTTAATCCCACTCCCTGCTCTTTTTCACCCCTCATAAATGCAGCGCTTCAGGGAGTGCCAGACTGCAAATAACCTTGGTATTTCCGAGCAGAGCAGTTCTGCATGGCTGCTGTAGAGCCTCCTGAGTTAGGTCCTACACAGAATATCCCAGACTGCTTTCCAAGGAGATTCTTCTCCCTTCTGCATGTCCCCAGCTCAGTACAAAACTACCAGTACAGTATGGTAGGGATGAGGGCACCAGAGGCCACCGGGCTGTTCAGCCCTTCCTTAGAGCTAAGCAGAAAACCACCTTAGTAAAGGAATTGTACATGTCTGCCTGAAAGGTATCTTCCAGAGTCTGGGATGCAGTGGGAATAAAAATTCACAGAATCACAGAATTGTGGGGGTTGGAAGGGACCTCAGGAGATCATCTAGTCCAACCCCCCTGCAAAAGCAGGCTCCCTACAGCAGGTCGCACAGGAAGGCGTGCAGGTGGGTCTTGGATACCTCCAGAGAAGGAGGCTCCACAACCTCTCTGTGCAGCATGTTCCAGTGCTCCAACACCCTCACAGTAAATAAGTTTTTCTTAGATTTGTATGGAACCTCCTGTGTGCCAGTTTTTGCCCATTACCCCTCGTCCTGTCGCTAGGCACCACTGAAAAGAGCCCGGCCTCATCCGTTCGGCTCCCGCATTCCAGATATTTATATACACTGATTAGATCCCCTCTCAGCCTCCTCTTCTCCAGGCTGAAGAGCCCCGATTCTCTCAGCCTTTCCTTGTTCAGATGTTCCAGATCCCTAATAATCTTTGTGGCCCTACTGAAGGATAAAAAAAATTGAAGGATAAACCAAAGTTTGCTCTTCTCACCCTCAGCCCCCAGCTAAGTCCACCTGGTTCTGCCCTGGCTGGTCACTGCACATGAGCCCCCAAAGCAGCACTCCCTGCTCCCCACACTACAGCACAAGCTCCCAGTGGAGCATTTAGCATTACTGGAAAAGCCAGACACACGGTTTCACGTGGATGCTCTCCAGTGCACGCAGTTTCCAAATGCAACCCAGTGGGCTCGCAACCAAAGTGGGGTCACAGTGGGCTGCTCGGTGCCAGCAAAGGTTGCTGAAACACAACAACAATGACAAGCACCTTGGCAAACTCAGGATGAAGAACGGTGCTTTGTGTCACGCGCATGGGTGAGGGAGGGAGAGGAACAGGACGCTGCCAGCACTTCTCAGCACACAGACTCACTCTCATCATTCAGCAGTTTGCGACTGCCCAATACCAAAATTCTGATAAGCACCGGGCATCCCTGAGGTCAAACAGACCTATTTACACAAAGTTATCCATGAGCGCTCAGCTGACAGGGAATAAACAGTAGAAGTTACTCTTTGCCTCTATAAACAAAGAAAGGGCTGGGAAAACACCAAGTCATTGGAGAGAATAAGGGAGCGATTAATTGGGTCACAACAACTGTCATATATGTACTTATCTTAAATCCCTACCTCATGCCCTCTGTCTTGCACAGGACATGATTCACTGTCTGCTTCTGAGAATGACCCAGACTCATCGCTGGAGTTTGTTCCATAGGATGGCTCACATTTAATCTGGGCTCGGACCGGGTTGTACAATCCATCTCCCACCACGCCGGGCTCCTGGTGCTCGGGCGCCAGGAATCGGGGGCCTTGGGAGCAAGGGGAAGAGGAGAGCTCACACAGACGCAGGCTGCAGGGAGAGCCACCGCTGCCATCCTCTGCGTATGAGTAGGAAGAGCACGAGCTGGAGGTCCTGGTTCTGGTCTCCAAAGGAGGCGAGCGAGGGCAGACTTTAATTGGCACTGGACAGCTGGTGTTCGGCCGCATCCTTCCCGACAAGTGATCAGCTGTCAGTCCGCTGTGGGAATAGGTCTGAGAGCTGGGGAGAGACTGGCTACCGCCAGCCCACAGGCCCTTTGGCACAGTCTCAGTGAGGTCTTTGTCCAAGCTGCTCACACCAGAATATGAATGCACCGAAGTGTTTACTTGGTCACAAGCGTTTGAAGAGAATATAACACTCCTCCTGTCCAGTTCCCCCTCCTGCTTACAGAGCGTTTCAAAGCCGGGCCCCCTGAGCGGCGATCCCACCGTGAAGTTGGAAGCATCCTTCTGCATGGCATGGGACTGTCCGTAGTTCCCTGTGAAAGGGACGTAATCAGTTTTGTGGTCACCCTGAGTTGTCCCTTTTTCAAAAGGGCACGTTGGACTCCTGCCAAAGTGCTGTTGGGAAGTGCTGGGGAAGCCAACCAAATCTATGCTTTTTGTTCTGTTGAAGAAAGACCGCAAGCAAGAAGGAGAGGACCCACTTTTCGGCCTGTCAACACAAGTGGGGCTTGGCTGTTTCCTGTCCATTTCAACATCCCCTTCTTTATCCCTGATGTCAGGTTCATCTCCAGACAGGCAAAGCGTGATGCTTTCTTCATCGTTCTCTTCATTCTGAGGCTCGCTTTTTATCTGCCCCATAGCAAGTCCTGATTTGAGGCCATTTCCAGAGCTCTCTTCACTGAATGTGCTTGCAAAACCTGAGGTACTGATGTGTGATGTGTTGTAGACATTCTTGGTACAAGCAAGCTGGTATTTCTTGTATCTGGGGTACCGTGTTACTGCATCTTTGTCCAAACTGTCCTTGCTGTCTCTCAGCATGTCAGAGTCAGGCAGCATCCCCTCTCCTTTGTCTGCTCCAGCAACAGTGGTTTCAAAATTGAAGGGCTCCTGGTGCATTCTCTCTCTTGGGCAAGATATTTTTGACGTCTCCGATTCCATTGTCTCCTCCTCGTCTCCATCCGAGTTCTCCTCATCGTGCATGCGCTGACAGGTGGTATCTTTTTTGCACAGGAACAGGCCATCTTCGTTGTTCAGCAGCTGCGTCTGAAGGAAGCTGAAGCAGGAGTCCTCCAGGTTGTGCATGCGCAGGAACTCAGCACAGTGGATGACCTCTTGGATGTTTTCTCTGCTGAGTAATAGCTTAGCAGTGTAGGCAAACTGTAGCAATGGACCAAATCCCCTGACAGTGACCTGCAAAAGAAAGAGAGAAATTGCCAGCATTACCCTCAGCTCTTGCTCTCATCCCAAGCACCTCGCTATGTAGTTAGACAACCTAACAGATCTGGCACCCAGAAATAAATACTGCACAGTACTAATTATCCTTCTGTCAGGTCATCAGTGATGCACATCCAGTAACTAACACAACACCTTTATTTTGCTTCTGCACGTCATTGTTTTGCTCAATAACTCAAAGACCTGTGAACTAAGCCTCTGTTGTAACAACAGACTGAAAAAGACAGGCCAGTGTGCAAACTGCTAATTCTCGCATGGGTCCTGTTTTCACTGTGATGCAGCATATTACCGCCAAAGTAGCAATTCAAACTTGATTCTTCTGCCCTGATGGAAGCTCTGGTGATCAATGGTTTCAAACTTAAAATACCATTTAAATCCCAAAGGTGTTTTGGGGAGGACATATTTAACATTATAGAAAAATTCCTTTTTTTTTTTTTCCCCTCCAAATTTTTGCAGGCCACTACTGAATAAGTAACAGTCAAGTACTGACTGCATAGCTCTTTTCTCCAGCCCATGGAGATTATTTCACTGTTTCTGATATTAATGAGTCTAAGGTACAGCTGACAGGAAAGAAATCCACATTCATAAATCAAGTAATGCAAATGACTCTAAGTCCCACCTTAGTACATAGTTTTCCATCATTTTCTTTGTAGATAGAGTTACAACTGCTTCCAGCAGTTTGTGGGTCTGAGTCACGCACCATTACTTGTCCTTTTATCTTATTATACGATCTACGCTATATTTATACTCACATAATATCAAATATTAAAAATATACACTTTCCCCCTCTAGATCTAGCTGTTTACAATGATGTCTTCACACATAACTAGCAAATGACTCGCTAAACCATGTAGTAAACCGTACTTACTGTCCATTTTTGACTAACAACGAATTGGCACTGACTTCTGCTGCATTTTTTTTGCCAGTGAGCAGAGACAAAGGTACTAGAAAAAAACAGTGAGAGGCTACTTAAACACCAGGGCTTGCAATCAAGGTTTCTCCTCAAGGAGGAGATTCAGTGGTTGGACCACTAAGTCGAGATTTGGGAGACCATAGCTCAGTTTCCCACTGCACCAAACACCTTCTGCATGACTCTGGCAAGTCACCTCGACCTCAGTTCACCATGGCACCGTCTTGCCTTGATTGCAAGTGGTACCCACAAACCTGAATTGTCTGTGCCTTGCCTACCAAGGACAGGCATCCAGATGGGATTCGGAGCAGCTAAACCAAGCAACGGCAGCCACATCTGGCACCTACACACCTGGGTGAGGTTGGGGTGCACAGGCTGTGGCCTCCTTCTGGCTGCAAGTGTCTCTGGCAGGTGATCCCAGCTCAATTTGTCCTTGCAAACAAGCAAGATGGAGCACTGATGTCCTCTTTTTGTGAAGGTCAGAAAGTAGCAGAGCAGGTCCCTTCCTCAGGCTGTGGGAATTCAAACTCACATTTCCCAGCTCCTTGGAAAGACCTCCTACCCGGCAGGGATGGGACAGCCTGAAGGTGAGCTGCTTTTCCCTGTCCCTCTCATGGAATTAACGCCACTGAGCAGTGCAGAGAGTGAGAAAGATGCTGCATGGTCACTGCTAGAGCCACACCTTGAAGGGAGATGCTGAGCTTCTACTCCCTTCTCCTAAATGCTATTTAATGCAGAACACACACAGACTGGATATCACATTCCCTCTCCTGCTTGAAAATCATAATCAGTATGCTACAGGGTTGCTCTGCCACCCAAAAATCTGTATTTCCCCCTGCAACGAGGAGAAGCAGAGGACAGCTTTGAGCCCAGCTGCGCCAGAGCTCAGTGAGACATCAGGGCATGCATTTGTGATGGTCTTATTCATGAACAGCATAAATCTGAGTGAATAATCTGGCTCATCCCAATCAAGAGCCAATAAATTCCTTACACTGCCTCAGGACCAGTGGTGGAGCTCACAGATCTTTACAGAAAATCCTGGCTTCCAGAAACAAGCCTTTGTTATTCATACATCTGTACTTGTAATGCTGGATTATGAAGATACCACAAGTGGTGCAGACTTTGATGGAGAGAAAAATATTTTAAAGCACCTCTAAAATTGCTCCCAATAGCTCTTCTATACATAATATTACTGGTCTATCCGCTATTTTAAGAAACAGCACATTTTCATGCACACACTTACACACTTGCACATTCCTGTTTTACAATATGCCTCTGGTACTGAGCTGCCTGGATTTACAGCTGGCTATTAAACTGATCTCTGCTTTATCAGTGTTACACTTTCTGCCTATTTGTTGGATTATCAGCTCACTAAAGGCCTATCTGCATTTTATCTATACAGCATGATTAACAAAATTGCTCAGAAACTTAATGAGCTACTCGAAGGGCAATGTTTTTCTTTGGTAAGATCTTTTGGGGGGGGGGGGGGGNCATAAGCTCAGCAGTAGTGTGGGTCCCATAAACACCAGCTGGGGTTCCTGGGTCCCTTTTGCCTAGCAGGGACGGTGGAGCACAAAGCCAGTTCTCCTGGCAGTGGTGTCCTGTGGCCACTAGGTGGAATGTCTGCAAAGCAAATTAAAGGCATTTTCACCTGCCTCCAGGCAGCAGAGCCCGAGGGTAACGCACAGCACTCTAGAGCAAGGCCATCTCCGCGCTGACTCAGGTTTTTGCTCCCAGTAAGGCAGCGTGATAACAAACAGCAGCAGGACAGCTGTTACAGCTGTTCTCCGTTGGATGCGTTAGTGACGGAGCACAGGACCATGCAGAAGCTTCCCCGCGATGCTCTGCAGATGCCTCAAGTGAAGGAGGATGAGGATGCTGGTCCAATGTGCACCTTGACTTCATTACAGATGGTGAGCTCTTACAGAATGCCCCTCCTTCCCACAACAGTGAGATCAGAGGAGGAATGTTTCTTCCCAAGCAGCAGCGCTTGACATTGCCCTCGGGGGGGAATGTCTCAAGTGCCAATGCTTGAAACTACCCAAGCAATAACTCTGATAATAAACGGCTGCAGAGGTGACTGGGAAGTGTTAAAGGCAGCACAATCTCTGTAGACTGAAGCTGACTAGATATTGATTTGGTCTCCATGGTGGGTGCACTGTTGTAGCCCCCCAGCTTTGTGACTGCCGTGTTTGGTTCCTCCTGCAGGAGAGCAGCAGCTGAGGTGCAGGCGTGCGGCTGCAGCCTCTGCACATTTTGCAGGAGAGGCTTCAAAGCTGGATGTATCACAACCATATCTCTGAAGGAGGAGGCAAGAGAGGGCTTTTAATGTGATTTGACCTGACTGATGCATCCCAGTGAAAGCAGTGAGTGAAACCAAGCTGATCTGTTTCCAAAAAGGAAATAGACCATTTCTCTGGTATCAGTTTTTATTTACTTATGAGAGAGACATTTGCTGGATGGGTAAAACACATGCCAGCAACAATCTCTGTTTCTTTTTTTCCCCTACCATAAATAAGATGCCAAATATCCAGGACCTGTTTGCTTTTAAGCCTTATCTCCCATGTAAATTCATGCTTAAGTAGACAGGTCATGTCCAAGCTTACACGTCGAGGCCCTGCTCCTGTCTTACCATTTCTACTGCAACATTTACATTGGAACTGACTGGCTATAAGAAAACCAGGCAGAGAAAAGGTAATGTGTACACACAAACCAGAACAACACCCACACAGACAAGAAGGGAGAAGCACAGATCTCAGCTTCTCAGAGGGTTGCTTCCTTATCTTTCAAGTCAGGCCAGGAGAGGACCTCTCCTGTGCACTTGAAGCATGCCATAAGAATGCTGAGGAGGGGCGAATGTGTTTCTTATGTCTTGATACTGAGGAATGGGCTGGAAATAAAGCAATGATAATCACCGTCACGACAGTGGTTAATCAGCATTAACCATACTGAATTTACCAGCAAGATCCAGACAGAAGCCTTGTAGCAAACAAGCATACAAAACCTGCTTTAGTTCAGTCTGACACTGCTTTCTTCTTACAGGGTCCTGTACAGTGTGATGCTCTGTTTAGTTTTAATCGATTTAGGCGACCAGACTTCCACTGCTTCCTTTGGGAGATTATTGCCAGACTCTACTTAAAAGCCTCCCTGTGAGGAAATCTTTCTTCCCTTATTTTCCTCCATCACCTCTCATTATATTTCCTTTATGCATTCCGGATAATGCTTTTTCCTTCTGGAGAAAAAGTTGCAGAGCTGTTACACTCTTTGCCTTCCCTCCTTGGTTGGTGTTAAATCATTTAAGAAAAAATGGCTAATTCAAGGAAAACAGTATCGATCACCGCCACAGAGTAAGAAGCTTAGATGAGAGTCAGCAGTAAGAAATGCAAGTAAAGAAGGCAGAGCTGCAGATGCAAATCACAGAGCATATATAGGGCTGACACTTCCGCAGATGGGCTGGACCCACTGCGTGCTGCAGGGTTCATTAGTGCATACTCATTAGACAACTGCCCAGACTGCCAGATGTCTCGAAATCCCCGACAAACAGACAGAATCCTCCAATTCTGCACAGACAACATTTCTTATGGGGAGGGGGAGAAAAAAAAGGGTTGTTTCCAAGAGAAACATGGATGTCTGGTAACCCTGCTCTGAAGGGCAACTGTATGAAATGCTGCATCTGGACAGGGGAAGGTCAACCCCAGCAAAATGCCAGCAAATCTGAGTTCAATTTAAAGTGGGGAAAAGTGATTAAGGGCAAGGAAAGATCACTGTAAACATGTGGGAATTTAAAACTTGGCAAGACAATATCTAAAATGGAGCAAGCTAATGTTTACAGTAATCTGATGCACACTACCACCAAGAACAGAGAACTGTCTAGTTTGCCATGGGGTGGTTTTGCTGATTGCAAGGAGAAGAAACTGAAGAACTGAAAATGTCAGGATATTTTGGTAACTCTGAACCTAACAGTGAATTCAGTAAGATCTTGGAATGCTTTCCAGGAAAGAGGATGGATACTGTGCATCTCAGTAAAAGCAAATCAAAGCTAACAAAGCACAGACTTGTGCTGGTGAGATGGGCTTTGACAGTTTGGTCTCCCTTTCCCAGCCCCAGCTTCTGTGTTAGCGAGGACAAGTTGCCAACGATCTTCTACAATACAGCATCAAAGTTCAACAGCAAATGTACATAAAGCAGTTCCTTTTAAAATAAAGACTATGTGGGACATTTTCAAAGAATTCTCCCTTCCAAAGAGCAGGCTCATTGGTGGTGAGGCGGGAGGGCAGAGCTCCCCCCGCTCCTCAGGTTACAATAAGATCTGCAGAACATTAGCTGCTAAATCCCACCAAATCATGGTGAATCAGGCGGTCAGAGCTTCGGATGCGAATGCAGGAGTCCTGACCAAGCAGCACACGTGCAGTTGATTATCTTTGTGCATTTGAGTAGTCTTGTTGAAATCAATAGGGATGCTGATGGGTTTTCTGTGAAGTATGCAAGCTGCCTATAGGATTATGGATTATATTTTTAGTATTTTGATTTTCAGGTTAAATTCATCATCAGGCACCTACAACCAGTTAGAAAACCCACATCTTGAATCTCCAGACATCGATTTAATTACTAAGCCATTTCGTGGGGAAGGAAGAAACGAAAATTGAATCAAACCTCACATGCTGAATATCAAATCCCAAACTGAATATTAATTTAAAACAATTGGGTAGAAACATACGAGAAATGCGACCACTTCTTGTGGAAGCAGAAATCAATCCGCTAGTCACACACTGCCATACAGCAGCCCTGTCGTGGTACCCATTTTGTTAATGGTTTATTGCTGCTGATGCAGTCTGAAGGCACCTGTGTAGAGCATTTTAAAATTCATCCCAGCCTTCCAGATTGCCTGATAAGCCCAAGGATGTAGAAAACAAACTATGAACTACCTCACTTGGCCAGCGTGTTCCTAACACTACAACTTATATAATCAAACACATGCTAGAAATAGGAGATAAGATTAGTGACAGTTAACTGCTGCTATTTTTTGTTCCATAGCCTGAAGAAGGTCTCGGGGATTAAACATTAACTCTAATCTTATTTGCTAAAATTAGCGCACACTATATTTTTTCTTTTGCAGCCAATTGCACATATAGCGCATAAGTTATTTTCAGAGTGTAATCAGATAACCAAAATCAGCCACCGAGCTGTTATTCCATTAAGAATTAAGAGACTTCCTGGTTATTTACTTTGTTATTTTTACTGGGGATGCCGGAGCCTGGCAGAACCTGTTTTTCCTAGCTTAAGGTTGTTTGGTTTTGGAAGACTTGTCTGGAAGGTGTAAACATTTTACTAGGCTCAAACAAGTCATGCAAAATGCATGATGTTTGATGTCCTGATGTGTCTCTTTATAGACACACAAAAAGCCTGCAACCAGAACAGAACAACCAAAATTGTTTGGAAACTGTGATCCTTTTGCGTAGTGTGGGAATGCACACTGGGGAAGGAAAAAGTCAGACAAAGATCACAAAAAGCAGAGCTTTTTCCTATGCCAGTGCCCCGGCAGGACTTCACTGCATATTGCCCGTCTTCGGTTTACCAGTGTTTCATAGAATCATAGAATGGCTTGAGTTGGAAGGGACCTCAAAGATCATCTAGTTCCAATTAAATGTTTAATTAAATGTTTAAATGTGCTCTCACCAGCAGCTTCCAGAGGTGTCTTCCCTATCTAAAATGAGTAAACACTTTAAAAGTCAACTTGGGCGAGAAGCATCAGATGCAGGCATTTGTAGTGTCCGGGCTCTTAAATAGGGGAGGAACCTGAAGGCTGCTGATGGAGAAGACTGGCAAAAAGAGGCTGTTGTTTCCACTTGAAAACCACCAAATTTTTAAAGCAAGTAGATACCCTGCTGGCCCACGTTTTTCAACCTGTCACATCAGGAAGCATGTGCAGATTTGGGCAGAAGGCCAACCTGAAGTGTGGCCTCCCATACCACATCGCAGCACTGGGGCAGTGACACCCCCAGGCACAGCTGTGCAGCAGGGGAAGGGACAGTGTGGACACACGGCTCCCTGCTGTCAGAGGCAGATTTGCGTTTTTTTCTTTTAGCAAAACATCTCGCTGAAGAAGCCGCCACCTGGGAAGCTGCAGAGATTCTTTTGCAGTGCATCCTCTGCAAGAGCTTCTTCAGACATCAGATGGAGAGCTTCAAGGAACTGCTTAACTGCCTTTAATAGCACTTTCACGAAAGACGCTGAACTGGAAGTGCTCATGCAACTTCCAACTTTCTGCTTCTGAAAAAAAAAAAAAAGCCCAGCTGCCCTCCCCTTGAAGCTTTTAGCCAGATGACGAGTTTACACCAGAAGCTTTGGCTGCCTCTATGAGAGCATCTACAAATGGAAGGAGGAGAGCAGCTGACTCCTCGTTTTCCACCCTCCAGCATGACGAACACGCATGAAGCCAACCCCTTGTGACTGGGCAATTGCTAGCAGCTTGCTGGTGTTGGAGCACCAGTTTGGGAGGTAACTATCTCTATGTCCCACCCTCACCCTCCAAAGGTGTCAGCAATGAGAGTGTGTGGAGATGGCTATCCAGACCGATGGCCTCCTGCAGACAAACGGACAGCCTGGGGATGTCATTCCCAGGGTTGGCTCCCCTGGGACTCACTTACAGACCTGGTTCCACTGGGCCAAGGGTTCACAGCCCAGGAAGGGAGACCTCCACGTTTATTTCACGCCAATGGGGCTTACGTTCCCGTTTTACTTTGGAAGCACAAGCTACAGCACAAAGTATCGGGGAATTCGGACTCTGGCTCCGTTGCACCCTTCAGTGCCATGGCAGGCGTAGCCCAGGCCACCCAACCTTGCTTTTGCTACCTGGAAGATGAAGAAGCCAGCTTTCCACTCTTGTGGCTCCTTGGTGGCAGGTGCAACAGAGCAACGTGAGCAGGGAAGGAAGCAGAGGTCACTCGCTGCAGACTCGCCCCGAGGGCAGAAAGCAATGATTGTGAACTGCGTCTGTTGCTCTGTGAGAACTGCGTCAGCGCTGACAGCGGGGCAAGTGCTTTAGAATTGATTGCCCAGTGCAAGGGTGGCGTAATCAGTGAGGGGATCGATGCTCGCGTTATTGGGTATGTCAGCGTCCTCCTACGCGTGACTTCAGGACGGAGTGCAGGAGCCAAGGCAGCTGCGAGCTTGGGTTTTTCCAAATCAAAATCATTGAGGTAGTGACACCAGTCTCAAAGTGTTCTCAAAAGCCCTGGTCCCTGAGCACGGGGCCTATAGTGTTGGGTGAACCAAAGGGGCAGACGGAATCAGAAGATGGTTTAGAAATAAAATTTTAAAAATGGAAAGCAATAAAAGTCAATTAATTTCTAATCCAACTGTGATGCTTGTTTCAATCTAAGACTTCAATTTTTATTTCATCTTGGAATTATTGAAGTCCAACTAAAATTATTTTGACCTTTCAAAATGAGATTGGTTTCAAATAAGAACAAAGAATTTGCATTTGAAAATCTTGACAGTATCC
Organism: Alectura lathami; assembly: GCA_013399715.1. Classification (NCBI taxonomy): domain Eukaryota; kingdom Metazoa; phylum Chordata; class Aves; order Galliformes; family Megapodiidae; genus Alectura; species Alectura lathami. The sequence continues at coordinate 41,155 of VXAV01006189.1, forward strand.
TTGGCGATGTTCAGCATCCTCCTCATCCCCAAAAATATTAATGGAAAACTAATTTTCTAAATTTGCCACAAACTTCAGTGTTTCCAAATTCCACTTTCCAGAATACACTGTTTATTGAGAGCTAAGGTAGAAATCACCAGGCATAAGCATGAGTACTTTGCTGCTGACAGAGTTCTGCTCAGGAAAGTAGGAGTCATTGCTGCAAAATACATAGGTGAATATGCTTCCAAAACCAAAATGCTACAGGACTGGAAGATACAGTGCTTGCCCATGGCAGGGAAGCACTGCCTGGGTCAGATACGATCCAACAACCATCTAGGTGTCCCCTGGCACACCCAGCCTGGCAGTTTGGGGTCTGAATCACAGCACGTGCGGTGTACGGGGGTGTTTGCTCACATTGCAGCTCCTCTGAGTCACAGCCTGGCAGGTTTTATTAGAAAAACTTTGCAGCTCATATCCCAGTCACACATTGCTGTGTTATGCGACGAAGAGAATAGCGCCTGCAATGCTGTAAGACAAGCTGGGGGAATGACAGCTGAAGTGATGCTGTTTGGAGAAAACAACCTGATTTCACCTTAATGAACATCAGTGGAAGGAGACAAATTTTTCCTAACTAATTACGTGGCTTGCTGCATGTTGTTGATGCTAGAGGCTGCCTAGGGCGTAGCTAGAGAACACAGAAAACAGCAAGTAGAGCCAGGGGAGCACCTGTAGGCAGGAACAGGGGAGAGAGCCTGGAGGGAAACGTCTAGTCTGCTATGTCCACACTCCATGTGGAGGTGTTAGAAAGAACATTAGAGATGAGGATGTTTCAAACAACTTTTTCTCCAAAGGACCAACTCAGAGATGACATGCCTGAATCAACAAGGAACACATAAAAGCCACTAATCAGGCACTAATCAGCAGTTTAAACACTAAGGCATGAACTGGAAGACAAAGCAAAGGGGGATACGGCTGTGATATCTGGTGGTTTGCAGCACACTTGTTTTTCCAATGCAACTCACACCTTTAAAGACGGGAAGGCAGTAACAAAGGAAGGCACAGGCGGGCTGCTCAGCAGAAATGCTGCCTTCTCTCCTTGGATGCATGTGCCATCCGTGCTGAAACCAGCAGGGAAGAAATGGAACAGATTTTAACCCAAGAGCATCATCAGAAATAAAGTGAAGCTGTGATTTAAAATTAAAATCAGTACCATATTTTTGCAAAAGGAAAACTAAACTGACCCCCAGATTAAAAAAGAAAAAAAAAAAGAGAAAGTGTTGAGCAGAGAGGAGAGCGAAGGGAGGAGTGGGAAAGCTTTCACTGAATATAAATTGTGAGAGAGAAGTCTGTGAAAGATCTGTTTAGGTTCATTTCGGGAGCCAAACTGGGGAGGAAAAGGGAAAACAAAAGGCAGTTTGAGAACTTCTAGAATGAAAAAAAAAAAAGAAGAAACTCTAAAAGCCTGCAAGTCACAGTAGCAAATATCAAAGTACGAAGAAAATGAAGTTAAATGTAGAAATTTGCTAATTCAGAGGGTGCTTGGAGGAGTGGTTCAGAGTTTCTGAAGCTGCAATTAATACACAAGCAAACACAACAATACAGAAAGACTACAAAGACCTGCAAATGAGACAAATATTCCTCTTTCCCAAGCCTGGCGGAATTTATTTAAGTGAATAAACTATGTAATACAGTGTACTAAATACACTGTAATTATTTTACAAAAACAAGAAATACTTCACAGCAAGCAGTCTCCCTACAAACCCTACTGTTTTACTTTGCCAGCGTAGGAGAGGAGGAAACAGGCTGTCCTATGTATTACTTGGAAAAGTACCAGGTTGCACTATAGGGAAGGGAACTGAGACAGGACACAAAGGAGCTGGGGCAGCAGCAGGCTCAGGACACACAGCCGGATCACACTGCTGCAGCTGATGGATGCTCTGCTGTGGTTCCCCAGGCTGGCAAGAGCTGGGAGCTGTTGTGGACGAAGGCAGCACTTCCCGTACTTCCCATGACTGTGTGCCAGCTCAGCACAGCACACAAAACCCCTGGGTTCCTTGTGCCGGGTGAGTGGGGAGCAGAGCCCAGCAGCAACCCTAACACTTCAAAGCCAGAGGAGCTTTTGCTGGGCTGTGGTTGGAACGTAACGTCAAGTGCTTTACTATTCCAACGTAATTACACAATTACGCTTATGAACAGGCAGGCTGAAACCCCACGTAAATATCCCAGCTTCCTTCAGGGATCCCATGTTTAAAACAAAAACTGCCAAATGTTATATTTGTTCCAGTTTTCATTCTCCTCTCCTCCCCAAGCCTTTTAATTTCTGGGATTTGGTCAGGTAATGTCACCTGCCCTAAGACCCTCAGAATTGTTCTCCATGTGGAAAAAAGATGGCATTTCCAGCCTGACTTGCAGCTTTCCTACCCTGGGAGGGTAGGAGTTGGGACTTTAAAACTCTTTGTGCATGTGTGTGGTGATATATGCCCAGATGCACCCACACAGGACACTGTGAGAAAGAGGGAAGAGAAGGTGAATGTGCGTGAAAGGGAGAGAATTAGTCCCATCTGCTCTGGAAAGACCATTTTCTCCTTGGATTTCTATTATCATCATATTATTGCCACACTAGAGTGCTTCTAAAAGGCTACAGTTCTGGCAGCCAACATCATTACAGCTGCTCAGATTATTAACAGTATAAATAAACTCTCAGAGACACTACTAAGAAAATATTAACTACAATTATCACTGTCTGATAAAATAATGAACAGTGAAGTGTTATTCTGCTGTCTCAGTCACCAGTGCGCATTTATGTGTGCTGTGAGTAATGAAAAACAGTTTATTTGCATACTGAATCACGCTGGAATTGGTTCTTTCTGTTTTATTTAATTTTTATAAGATGCTGTGAATTAGTGTCTTTCAACCAGCACAGGCTGAAGCTCTACGTTTGCAGAATTGTTCTCTGTCTCCTGTCCTGCTGCATGCAGCTCCATTAACTCTGACAGAGCAGAAACCCATGCCTGTATCCACACTGACATCTGCCCTGGGCTGGTGGAAGACACTAGCAGTGGAGTCACAGAAGCGAAACCTGCCTTTGTACCTGGGCAGAAACCCTAAAACCTGCCTACAAACCTTTATTCTTGGGACTCATTGCTTTTCCTACCCACACAGGGAACAACAGCCCAGGTGAAGTCCATGCCCTGTTTCCTGAAGGAATCCTCCTCCAACCTGCCCTGCTTTTGGTTTGTGTGCATGTTTCTCCTCAAGCACACAGTGAAACTCCCAAGCCCTACCCTTCATTGACAGCAATGGGGAACTTGGGCTTCGTTTTTAATTAACAGAAGTTATTATTTCCCTGCAAACGTGGGGGAAAATTGTTCTTAATGACTCAGAGAGCAGGAGAATGCCTGCAGAGCAGGAAACAGAGCTCCTGGCCTGTCCCCTCAGCAACACCTCCCTCAGCGGGCAAGGGTGACCTTCACTTATTTGCTTCTTGCTGGGGTTCATTTAGGGTGTCATCATCTGTTCATTAGTGGAGCTCATTAAAATTAGGAGAAATAAGGTCCCAGGGTCTGAAGCTGCTTACTGCGGGGCAGTCATGTTGAAGCTCCGATTTGGGAATCCTATTCTCAGACGGATGCTACCCTGGTTAGGGAGAGGCCTCCTTCCCCAAGACCGGCCCTGTGGATCTGTCAGTCTCCAATCCCAGTCAAAGACATCTTCCCACAAAAGCACTGAGCAAAGCCCCTGTTTTGTTCAGCTCTTTCATACCAGGCCACCACAACTTGTATCTGACCACCAGCAGGGAGGGACAACGGTGAAGGCTGGCACTGAACCCCTCTGGGCAGGTTCCCGCTGGGGTGCAGGACTGACCCTGCCATTTTGAGGAAGGCTGGCGATAGCTGCATGCAACAGATGCAAAACAGACATTTTCTGATGATTTGGGGTGACAGAAGGGAGACATGGCTAGCATGAACTGCGCTATCAGGCTCCACCTGAACGTGCAAGACTGGCCCAGGGTGAGAGTGTGCGTCAGGCTCATGGGGAATGGCCATGTCCCAGCTGGGTAAGGAGAAAGTAAAGAGAAATTAAAGACAGAGACAACAGCAAAAATGCAACTAGAAAGGAAGGCAAAAATGCAATGTCGAGAGAGAGCAAAGGAAAGGGGATTTTCTACAACAGCTTCCTTTAATCAGAGCCAGGAAAACACTGCAGCATGCCTTCAATGCTTTTATTTCACAGCCCTTTCTCTGCATCCCTTTCACCGCCTCTCCAGCATCTTGCATTCCCTGCCTGGTCTCTGCTACCCGCCATCAAGCCTTTTGTTCCCCTAACCCCACCTTCAGCACGTCACCTTACCCCCAGCCCTTGCACAGGGACGCAGGCACCGCACAGCCGAGGGCTCTCACTATCCCCATCACCATGGTGTTGTGACAGAGCAAGGGAGACCAGGCGCCGAGGCAGGAGGAAGCTGGCGGCAGCCTCGCCTGCCCCCATCTGTCAGCTGTGGGGGAAGGAAGCCTCGGAGGGGGCGATCTGCCCTCTCCATAAACATCACGGCGAGGACGAACCTCCGCTCCTTGGCGGGGGAGAGCCACGCTGCAGCATTCCTCCTGATTTCCCCCGCAGCGTCCTCCCTCTCAGCCTTCGCAGCAGTTGTCCTCTTCTGGCCGCCTAAACAGGTTAGACGTTGCTTGCCCTGAATAAGTCACCTACATTAATTTTTCCTCTTTAATTAAAGAGTTCTTCTCTGAAACAACTCATGAGAGCTTCTTTGTTGAAGGAAAGAAAATGATGTACTGTGCCACACATGTTTACAAAGACAAACATACAAATGAATTCTGCTCCGCAAGAAGACCGTATGGAAGGGAAAACACAGAGAATGGTGAAGGAATTGCTGAAGAAGAACTGAAGTTCATTTTAAATCAGTGTACCGTGTACAAATGCTGTCTTACAAATAGGATTATTTAATTTAAACCTTAGATCTGTCAAGTTCCATTACTTCAAATGGAGCTTGTCGTTTCTTGACTTCATTATAAATCAGGATTATATTACAATTTATGTTAGGTTAAGTCACTGCTTCGACAGGAGGCAGCGAAAAAAAATTACACAGCAGTCAGTAAATAGAGCAAAGTCATCGCACTGTTCTTGAAAGGCAAAAAGTCATCTTGCTAAATGAGAGTCCAAGCTGTCCTGTACCAAGACTGTTACTAATAAATAAAAGACCTCTGGGAAAAGTGCTGAGCATACGCTGGATCTATTTTCAGCTTGCATCAGCAGCTGCTGCCCCTGGGATCGCATCTTTGCTCATACCCTACACCATATGTAATCACTCCAGTGCTGCAACCAGTAAGATAATGAAAGAGCATGGCATAAATCTATACTTGAGTGGAATGCTAAATGAGAAAAATAATACAAAAAAGAGGGAAATAAACCACATTTTCAAGTCATTAGGAAGAAAGACTTTGACATATGAAGTGTTGCAACCATTAATAGCACTTATCATATAGAGTGGAGACAAAGAGACAAATTAATCAAACTGACAGAACTGGGACATTTTATGCTAATGCAGGCTCCTGGGTTTTAGTTTGTATTCCTCTGTGTCTGGAAAACTGATACCATTACAGGGCAGGAAATTGCATGAATAACATGCAACAGATCATAAAAATTCACACACCAAGTGCAGAAACACTGCCAAAAGCACTGTAAAAACAAGGCTAGAGACCTCAACAGAGGAACTACCAACAGCTAATGAATGCAAATAAGTACAGGAATATTTCCTGTTCATGCATAACAATTAGACATAGGCTGTGACTCCACGATCTCCAATAGTGTAGGTAAAATAAAGCCTGGAGAGTTAACATGCAGAGAGCTGGGGGAACTGCTGGCCAAGCCAGTCCCCAATTTGTTTGCACTGTTGCAGCCAGCAGCTTAAAGCCACTGGGGAATTGTCATGGCCAAGTGTTGTCTCTGTCTAACTGTATCCCCAGGTTAGATTGAAGTTAGTTTCGCAGGTAGAAGAGACGTGGTCCTGGGCACCCTGCTGTGGGTGTCCCTGCTTGAGCAGGGAGTGGGACCAGATGACCTCCAGAGGTCCCTTCCAGCCTCAGCTGTACTGTGAAAGACAGGCAGGAGGATGAAAGAGGAAATAAAATAGACCCACAAAACAGCCCATAGTCAGTCAAAGCAAAAATCCCCTCACCTCAGTGCAAATCCACAGCATACGGTAAAACCCCTCACAAATATCAACATCTTCTACATCATTTGCTTAGGAAATACAAAATGCACTTGCTGTCCAAAGCCACAGCCGTGTTGTAAGGGGCAGGAAATGGCAAGAACGACAGGAATGCTGGGCAGGGCACAGTGCAACGCAGGACCGTGCCAAGGTTACTGAATTTGCCGTAAAGGCTTCTCGAGGACCTTTAAAAAAACCTGGCAAACCAGACCAGTGGGGAAGCACACTGAGCTGATCAGCCACATGAACCCCAAATGACAAATACAGGCACAGCATTTCTTGTTGCTGCCTGTTTTTTAAAACAGTGGCTCTTCCCCTTTGATATCCTTAGCTGTAGCTTCCATACAACCCTAAGGCGAGGACTAACTCTCAGGGGTAAAAGTAGTAAAACCGATACCTTTTGGAGCTGCCTAATTCCCAGCCCTGCTCTCATCCTGCCCAGAATAGAACGGGACGCAGCTGATGGTATTGAGCAAAGCTATCTCAGTGCCAACCCTACATGCATACAGAGGTGAGGAAATGCCAGCCTGCCATGGGGTTGCTGCCTTCCTGAACAGCCAGCAGACTTCAAACCCTTCCTGCATGAACATGGGGATCGGGGGCTCAGCAGTCTGGGGTCCCCAGCACAGGGACAGCCCACTCTGTGCACAACGCAGAGCTCCACTCCCACCTGCTCTGCAGCAGACCCATGGGGAGACTTTACAGGGTTTTAGCCATAGGAACAGAATTCATGTGCCTCCAGATCCCACAACTACTTTATTTTCTTTCAGTCACAACAGGGTGCTTGGCAAGGTATTACAAACATGGCACAGACACAAAGGCAATCCAGTCCAAAAACCTTCTGCAGACAAGGATGGTGCAAGCTTTGCCTAAGAGGAACAGTTAGAAAATGTCTAACTTCCGTAAAGGTACATCCATCTGACAGACAGGCAAGGGCTGCAACCTGAAAAAGGAACAACTTTCTCCCTTTCCTTCAATTAAAACAAATAAATAAATAAACAAACAGCATACACAACTAAATACCAAAAAGTCTCATGAAAAACTCTGCTTTAAGAAATTGAAGTATCAGGAGGGAAACAATTTGGTCAAACAGTTTAAACAATATTGTTTTTTTTTCTGCTCTTTAGAACAGCAAAGGCACCTTTAAAGTCTCTCAAGAACACATATGACACCTGTACCTTTATTTCCTCTACCTGCAATCAGAGCAGTATGCGAAAAGCCTAGTTAGAGGAAAACATCTATTCCCAAAAGCGAGTATTTAGAGAGGTCTTTAGTACTGCCTTATCATTCAAACAAGAGGCGGAAAGCACAATGACAAGAAATGACTATGAATTCTCCCCGTCCTTTACCTATGGCAATTTCTTTTCAGAAAGTCAATTTCAGAACCAGATTGTAAGCTCACCAAATAATTCAGAGTAAAACTACCTGAGAACAAAGCCAAGAGCCTGAATAGTCAAAGCCAAGGAATGCAAACACTCTGGATCCTCACGGCTTGGAATGACTCGAAACCCTCTGAGCCTTCTGTGGAGAGCACCTTACGGAGCGCAGCACCGGCCTGCTCTACAGAGGAGGCTCAGAGGAGTAGCCATGGCAGTGGCTCCCGCTAGGGTCACCTCGGCTCTACAGCAGCCAAAGACAGAGGTCAGAATGCAATCAAATGCTTGTCTTCCACAAATTTACCTGCCTATGCCCTCTCAACAGAGGTTTCCAGTTGGGAAGCTCGTGCAAAATGGTCAAACAAATCCTGGAAGAGAAGGATGAGGTTCATATTTGAAAAGGAAGCAGAACTAAACCAAGCCCAAGATGGCCTTTATTTGTGCCCTTCTCAGTTTTCCAGCTGCAACAGGTACACTGAAGACAGGGAAAGAAGAAGGGAGTTACTGATTTACAGGTTTCTGCCACTACTGAAAACTACTATTTCTGCTTTCTAAACACTATGATGGCTTCGTACATGTGAACAAGTTTCTTTGGAGAATGTCCCAGTCCCTCTATGTATTATGGATGCCTCCTTCATTCTTCACTTCGTTGGCCAACAGTATAGACACTATCTGTCCCCAATGATTGCTCCCATGAAGTGGGCAAAAATGACAAGGATAGATGGCACCTATAAAAGACAGGCAGCACTCCATTTCTGTGATTTGGATTTGACAGATTAATTCAGGCATTTAAAATACAGCCTTCATTTGATATCCCCAGTCTCCTGAAATATAAGAAGCTCAAGGAATAGAGAGAAAGTCTTTCATGTCCAGAAAAAAAATGCCATATAGGATACATAGGGAAACGTGGAAACATGTAGTCAGATAAAAACAAGCTAAAAAAAAAAACAAAACCATTAACAGGCAGATGGAATGACAGCAGAGACACATCTACCTTAAACCTGGCTTCCCCTACTGGAAGTAGAAGTGAGCACTAGTCCTCTGCGGAAAGCAGAAGGGAAGTTGTCAGAATTAGTCTTCACCCTGCTTTTTCCTGTCTTGAAAGGTTACTGGCTCCAACCCGGTCCTTTGAAAGAAACAGGAAATAACTTGAGCCTATTCTGTTTTCACTTGACCAAGAATCCTCTGACAGAGAAGTTTTCTCTGAAGGCTGCCTGTGCATATGGAGAGAGAGAGGTAGCTAGGCAAACTGTACTACTGCGGTCTGCTCAGAGATGGAAAGATATTTTGCTTCTAGAGTTGTTTAAGACTTGTTTCTTATTAGCTGCAGGCCCTTGAAACAGAAGACCACACGTCTGACTTTCAAAGGAAAAAAAAAAAAATTCCCACAAGCACGGGCAAAAGCTTTATACAGCCAGAAGTGTGGCCTCAGCCCGCTAGCTGACAGTCTGATGAAAATCCCAGACCACTTCATCAAAACCACTTTTTGCTGAAACTGAGAACTGTACTGGCAGGGTTTGCATGGACAATTTTTTCTTTAAATCTAGACTTTTCACCCTGAAACACTAGCACTGCATTCCCACCCATTCTGGGAACACAAACTAAGAGGCATTTGCATAAAGTAGGGAAATTGGTCCTATCACAATTCAAAAGAGGGCAAGCATACAAGCAGAGCATTGCAAAGCGTCTGATGCACAGTGCTCTGGGTGCCCACATTCCTTTACACCACTAGCAGTGTTCAGGCCCATTTCTGGGTCAATCCATTTACTTGGATGGTCTCCTTTCTGTTTGCCTAACCCAATAAACTCACCTCAGCACTGGCTTCAGCAAATACATTCGAGACCGTGGGAACTGAAGGAAGCACAGAGAACACAAAGCTGCCGTTGAATCAGTCCTGGGTCACATCAGCCAAACCACTCTGCAGTCTCTACAGTAAGTCCCTACACTTTAATTTCTCTTATTTACTTTCTGGCTCCAGTTAACTGTGCATCCCAAATGCTGACGAGGGGAAGAAAAGCTTTCCAGAGACCCACTCTTAGGCAAGATGATAGCTTCAAGAAGCTTCTTCCTAAAGCTGAGGTTTGCAAGGTGTGGTGCTGGTCATTTAGCTGCCTGGTCAGAAGGAAACGGAGAGCTGTCAGACTGAGGGGCCCAGCCTGGAGAATTGTTCTGAAACAATGAGCTGCGGCTGCGGCAGGGCATGATGTGGACCAGGTGTCTTACCAGACCCAAGTGCATACTCAACACAGAATCACAGAATCAGAGAATGGCTTGGGTTGGAAAGGACCTTAAAGATCATCTGGATCCAACCCCCCTGCTGTGGGCAGGGATGCCTTCCAGCAGATCGGGTTGCTCAAATATGGTTGCTTCAACACCAAAACAAAGCAGCCTTTTTTTGGGGGTGCTGAAAAGCCCCAGCTCTCATCTACCAGGACTGAGCCCACCTGTCCCACAGGACCATCAAACAGATAAGCAGCAGCTCCATCCTACCCCATTCTTCTCGAGAAATGCTGCAGCCAGTCTTCTAGTCAGAAAATCTCAATGTCTCCTGTGCACTGAAAATATACAGAGGGAAGAAAATGAGACCAAAATCCTGTCTAGGAGTGACAGCCTGGAAGGTCTGGGTTCGGATGCACTGGCTGCTCTCAGACAGGCAGCTCCGCCAGCTGTGGGCCAGCCTGTTCACCTCCATGTGAAGTAATGCGAACCCGAGAGTCTAGAGAGAGGTAAGCATAGCTGAGTGGTTCACACAAGGTGATTTCATCATCACTGACCTGATGCACGGACCTGTCCTGTTATCCCTACCTGATGCATCAGCTTCCACCACAGTGTTCACGGAGAGGTGACGACAGTATTTTATTTGTTCACAAGATGCCTGAAAAATTTTCTGCTGGAGGTTTTATCTTACCGTTATTTAATTTCAGAGCCGATACCTCTCAATTCCAGCTGTTCGGTGACACCTTGTTTATTTAATGGTTTGACTGTAAGTGCTAGTACTGCAATTCTCTGCCTGCCTCAGACCAGCTATGGCTATTTTAACTGTGGGCCACAGGCTAGTGGCAGTCCCTGGGTCACAGCAGGAAATTCCTGGTGCCATTTCTGTTATGATTTAACCTTCTCTTCACCACGATGACTTCTAAGGCCTCCATCACTAGCTTTTCAGTGACTCAAAAGACACATGATGCAAACTTTAAGAGAAAAAAAAAAAAGCCAGAAATACAAGCCAAAAACTAAAAAAGAAAATATTTCAGCTATATCTATGGCAAACAGACAACTACAATTAAGCACTCTTTTAAGGTCAGATTAAGCAAAGTGAAGGCCAGAGAGGTCTATATGCAACCCTGATCTGTTTTATTTTAGAACCTTAAATTCTACTCAACAGCATCCGTATTGAGCACCAAACTTCTTCAAGAAGTGCATAAAGCATGTCCCTCTCAAAGGCAATTTGTCCCACTGTTAGGAAATAATGCGGAGTCATACACATCACTGAGCAGTTTGTTGCTAAAAACACATGCTGAATTTTCAGTTGAATTTAATCTGGCTTTAAAACAGCTGCCAGTGGCTCTCATGATAGCTTCCTCCAGTGAGTTAAAACATGCTTGCTAGAGATATGTCTGATACCTTCTTTTTATTTGTCTTTAAACAACCACCTAACCCTTGTCTCAAGCTTTCAGACAAATTAAATCTCATTTTTGAAACTGTCCAAGCCTGGGCTTGAAGGATCTGTAGCTTGACCAAGTACAGCTGCTCATACATGTTTACTTCAATAAGGTAAATAAAGTGCCAAAGGATACAGCTTTTAATAGCCTTAGCCTGGGAGCTGTTTGCTGGCAGCCTCCCGTGAAGTGGTACAGATGAAAATCCAGCGTTGCACAAAAGACCTGAACTGGAATAAACCATCCGTTTCTCTCTTCAGCGCTTGCATCACACATGTAACAGCAAGTGTGTGCTTATCCCTGTAAAAAATACCAATAGCCTGCCTATAAAATTCACAAAGTGCATCTCATTCCCAAATCCTAGTAGGGTTCAACTGCCTTCAGCTCACCTAAAATCTGTATTTCATCTCCAAATTGAACCATACTTCCTAGTCTTCATATTTGTTGACTGCTGCAATGCATCATTTGAATAGATGCCATATTCCACCCCATAATGGGCTCAATTTCACTCATAGCTGAGAAAAAAAGCCAATATAAGATTACTCACTGGGGAATCCTTGACAGAAAGTGCTGTACAGAGATAAAACCTTATTGTATTTGGGTCTTGGGAACATTAATGAAGCAAAACCTGATGCTGGGATCAGAAAGTACCTTACAGGTTGTGGTCTCAGATGTGGTGAAGCTGAGAGGTGTCTTATCTGGGCTTTATCTGTCTGTTTATTCAAATGGTAAATGCTCAGTATTTCTGGACTCTTAAAAGAGCAGATGCTTAGTTTTCCAGCATTAAAGCAATTCAAAGCTTTTTAGAGGGAAAAAATAAAAAAGTGAGAGACCCAAAGGTGGAGAGAGGAGGAGAGCAGGATGTCTTTCAAATCACAGGGCCAGAGTGCCACCAGCACTAAGGAATAACTCACAATCTCAGTTTCAACCATGCCCAAATACATACTTAAATACAGCAAACCCCGCCTCCTGTTAATATGTCACAATGCACGCTTATAGCTTCTGCTCATGCCTTTAGCGCAATCTGCCCCCAAGACCCACTTTTCAGGACATCTTGCACATTTTACATGATGTTTACCATCTTTAAGTGAGAAAATTTCCACACTACAAACTCCTTGCAATAGCAAGAACAACCACAGCCAGTCAATCAGCCGGGCTTACCTGGAGCAACAAGCACGGGTCTAACAAAGACAATGAAACCGCACCCACTTATTGCAGTGGAGAATTTCCTTCTGTGCATTAATCTCAATATCTCCTTTTACAATACATTTCCACATGCTTACCTGGATAAATACATAGTACAACTACCACCAAAGGGAGGGAAAGGAGTTATTGCAAGATTTTCTTCCCCTAACATGCATGCATGCATGGCTTTTCTCCACTGGACAGGATCCATAGGGAGTCACCCCTCATCAGAAAACAATGGCAGTTACACCATGCAGAATGACAAGGAGGTGGCTAGTTTCCGCATTGTACTCAAGGCATGAAAAATCAGGCAGAGCTGGGAGCCTTTGCAGCAAGACATGGATAGCATTTCATGTCACATCGTGATGGTCCCATTTCTGTTTTATCACTCAACTGCTAGAAACAAAAGACACTGTATCTTGTACTGTGCTATATATGCAACACATACAAACCAATATTTCTGTCTGGTGGTTTCTCCTCAATTAGTACCATGTCACTTGAGACCAAAGTACCTGAGTGCTCGGTTTTATCCTCAATAGAGACCCACAGCCTCCAGCCACTCTGTGTGGTGAGTGTCAGCACTATGAATCAGCAGGAAACATACCATATTCCCTTGGAGGGATTTAGGAAACCAAAGAGCCAGCTTCCATCTGTATGGATTCACTGGAGTGGTACTGCTGGGAGGAGGCTGCAGAGTAAATGAGTCTGAAGCCTAATGGCCACAACTTCTCGTGGCTGCTGTGCAGAAAGCCCTCGGCTAGAGGTGGCAGCAGAAGGCTTTCAGGTCACTGCCGCCTCCTGAGCCACAGCAGCCATCATTCTGGCCAGTGTTGCCATCTGCAAGGAACATCGCTGGCTGACAGAGCCACACAAAGCGAAAACCACATTAATGCTGAGAACTAACCTTAGTTATTGCTAATACTAATAGGGTCTCAAAGAAAAAGGGTCTTTCCTTGTTCCCTGCTGTGTAATACCAGCCCTCCAGCTGGGAAACAGACTTGCAGCAGACAGTTGCTTCTTAACCCCTTGCTCCACTTTCCCACATTTATCACCTCCTTCACTCCACGCTCCTTTGCAGCGTGCTCCCAGCTCAGTCACCGCATTCCTTACAGATATGGTATTCGACATACACACAGTGCACTGAGAGAGGAACGAGACAAAGTAAGACACTATTGTTTATTTCTAGAGAGATAAAAAGGAATTGTAATTGCCGTCAGCCAGCGGGGTATGTAATAGCTGACCTCCTGCATCCTGCCTTTGATTTTCCCCTGAACCCAATCATCTTTTGTTGGCTAATTCCCAGCGTTTTTCCTCAGGCTGGCGGGTTGGCATGGATGGCTAACAGCTGCCAGGATTTCTCCCCCGTCAGTGAGGAGTGGTGCTAACATTAACTGCCTGGCTCCGTCCCACCCTGGGTGCTGCACGCCTTTGCCTTCCAACACGCTCAGCTTTTGCCAGCCTTGAACCCAAATCTACCTCCAGTCCTGCCTTTCCCCTTGTAAAGATTAACCATGTGAGGGAGCCAGCCCGTTTCGCCTGAAGGCTCAGATGACAGATTTCACGGGGCTGCACCTCATGGGGAAATGGCAGATTTCACAGCAGCCTTTGGTGAGTGGCAGAGCAGTGAGGACACAGAGCAATTTGGTACGCGGTGCATGGCAGCTGACCTCTGCGCTGAACATCATTCTGTTCATTGCAAGGAAGGGCTGTGCAGGTCAACAAAGAGGCTCCCCAAGCACATCACACCGCTCTTCCTACAGAGATGCTGCTTCCCTTTGCCCCTGCTGGAAGACTGAGAATCCACAGACAACTCTACTTAATCCCTCTGCGAACAGTTCATTGTAGTGAAAAAAGCTGCCAGTCACCACCCTTTGAAACAGGCTGAAGAAATTAGAGGGTTACAGGTAAAATCAGCCAACACACTTGAGGGGCAAGTTGGATTTGTAACAGAAGTGATAGCATCAGATCAGTGCTACTGAAAACTACTGCTTCATAAGACCCGTGTTTCCCGTCACCAGAGAGAAGGGCATTTGGTGCTGGGATGACCAGGTGAAGGTTTTATTTAAATCTACAACCCAAAGTCAGCAAAATCCAAGTGAGGCTGGGAATTTCATTTACAAGCTGCAGGAATCTCATGCAACCGAGGGGTTTTGTTTGCTGTTGCTGTTTATGTTTTTACCACTTAAGTGAATTCTGTTTTCAGAAAGCAGGGTCAGCACGGTATTTGTGCAGACGGTGCTGCTCTGTCCAGCCCCAGCTCTCAGCCTGCCCACCCAGACCTGCTCCCTGCGCGCTTCTAACAGCAAAGCCAGGCAGGTAATAATCGCGAATCAAAAGCCTGTTCTGCGAAGCACTGGCTCTTTCTCAAGGAAAGTAGAGTACCACTACAGCATGAATGACTCAATCATCTACTCAAGAGCTATTACTTGCAGCGATGAAGCAATGTTAATTGGATAATGGCCTGCTGCCAGCTAATATTGGCATGACCTACAATACCCTTGGCTGACAGCCGTGTCTGCCTCTCTATCACACCTTTTTTTGTAATCTGGATGGGAAGTGGAAACCATTAAAAAAGCCTCATAAGTGCCATTTAACTTCTTATCATGAATTAAAAGCTTAATTAAGTGCCTTGTTAAAGGAAGGAAGACCAGTTTTTGTGATTAAATAAAACAAAACAACAGTTAGGGGTATGGATTGAATGAGTAACTTTACTGCTTCAAACTTGGGTCTTGGAAAATATTAATTTTAGGATGCATTTAACAGCAGCTGCTAGACGAAAACCGCATTACTGCTGAAAAATACCCAGGGTGAAAAGCACATAAGACTAGTTGTTTTTCAAAACTGCAAATGAAGAGGAAAGTGTAGAAATGAAGAGCTATCGAGGTCTGTTTTTATGGGCTGTAGGCAGCTGCCGCTGACACGCTCTAGCCCTTGGACTCTGCTCCCAGTCCTAACAGTACACACGCCACAGTAACATATGAGTACTTGCTATTTTGTGACTGGTTTTCCAAGCACTTATCTACACATTCAAATATGTTGCTTTAAAAAGAGGTGTAGCATGAAATCAAGTAACTGATGTCGGCATGAAAGGGTTTATGTAAACTCTTCAATCAGTCCAAAATTAGCTCCATACCGACTTAAATAAGTGGATTAGGAAAAGGTTTGAACTAAGGCACGTTAAGTCACACTTGAAATGACATGAAATGTCCAATGCAAAGTTTTACATAAGTTTCAAACCCACTAAGTTTAACTAGTCCCAATTCTGCATGAGTGCAATGTCTCACTACTGAAATCATGGCTATATCATAGAGACTGCACTCACATGTAATTGGATATAAACAAGAAATTATTCACAAAACATCTGTTCACTGCTTAGCTAGACAACAGTTACCAAGGTCTGGATGCTAGATTAACAAAAAGACCCCAATATGCTACAACGTAAAATAAAAAGTCTGCAATCCAGTCTTCAGAAGCAGATTCACTGCTTTGAATAATCAAAAAGAAGTTCTCTTGTTCTCATGTTAAGCTCACTCATGCCAACATTACATGAGTGCAAAACTTTATATATAAAGCTTCATCCAGCTCCAATATCAAACCTTTGAGAAATAATAACAATGCTTATTCTCCATAATCACATAGTTTTGTAGTTTTCAGAGCACATCAGAATTTAAAATGCAATGCTTTTATGGTTGACTTAAAAATATCTTAGTTAATTTAGGAGTGATTGTTACCTTTGGGAAAGTTTTCAACTGTGAAAACTGTATTTAAAAAATGATTTGCAGTCTCTGTTTTTCTATTACAACTGTATGCCAACACAAGTAGTCTCTAAGCCTGAACAATGTATTGGCCCAGGACACTGACTTTAACTTTTGTCTGAAATTCTTCCGCTGACAGTGTAACCCCCTCCGTGACAAATTAAGTCACTTTCCACAGATATCTTTAGAAATAATTCATGGGATTCCAGAGCAGACCATGGACTAAAAACAACAGCCTTGGGAAGAGCCATTTGCTTGTGAACTGAAAAAGACCCTGTTAACTTTTTTTAATGCAATATATGTAAGATGGTTCTTCTCCCTGCTCTATCAGCTTTTAAAATACATGAGTGTTGCTGTTCCTTTTGTAAGCAGCTCCAACGCTGTTCTTTGTTGAAAGCACATCACATATCTATGCACAGGCATCTAGCAAAGTGCACATCTGAAGTAGAGCAACAAGAGAAGTAGAGGCGTGCTCCTTAACCAGGCAGTCATCGAGAAGCAACGATCTGCATCGGGCAGCTCTCTTTCCCCTCAGTGACTAACATCTGTGTGGAAATTATTTCACTGACCACCTTGAACATAGCTACTCAAATAAACTAGTCACTGAGCAAATTTGACTCCATGGAGCTATCAGCAAGTAATTGGCATGTGGAAAATATCTGTACAATTAGGCATTAGTAACTGCACATATCTCTTCTGATAGGCCAGGAGTGTTCTTTTCCAATACGAAAAAGAAAAGCCTTGGTGCTCTGCAACTGATCAACATGACAATTTCAGAGTAATGGAAAAACCCTAAGACCTGGCTTCGCTGCTCCTGCAAATCCATGGTCTTCACTGGAGCAAACAATGTAACCCTAACTCACTAAGGCTTTTTGCTCTTTTGTTGAGATATATTCTAAAATGTAAAACCCCAATACTTCATTCATCTACAGGGGATTCACTTAAATAGAAATAATTTGTGGTTGGACTGGAAGAATGTTTTTTATATAGCATCTCATATAAAACACATATAGAGACAAATCTTTTGTGT
This sequence comes from Alectura lathami, assembly GCA_013399715.1. Classification (NCBI taxonomy): domain Eukaryota; kingdom Metazoa; phylum Chordata; class Aves; order Galliformes; family Megapodiidae; genus Alectura; species Alectura lathami. The sequence goes on from VXAV01006189.1 coordinate 58,365, forward strand.
TTTAAAGTGAAACTCCCCCTCTCAGCTGTTTTGCCCCCTCTGCCTACATGGAGCTGTAGCTCCTTGCAGCCATCGCTCCGGCAGGATGAAACTGCCATGGTCTTTTCTGCTCTTCCTTTAAGTCAGGCTCCTTCTTCTGCACAGCTCAGTCACTCTTACATACTTGAGTTTCAATTATTTTTCTTAGTCTAAGAACTCATACACGGTATCCAAGAGGAGGTCTTGCCAAGGCTTTCTAAAGGAGCACTGACACTCTCCAGTCTGATCATACCTGTGTGCCACTAGGCACATTTTGTCACCTCACTGCTCCCACCCTTGCTTTGCAGGGTGAAAGCTACGCAACGCTGCCTGAGACATGATTCTTCCACTGGAAATTATTAGTGGACAGTGCCGAATCATAGTGTGCATCCTAGCGTGTCCTCTGCGATATATCTGAACTCCTATGCAAAATGTCTGGGTTGAAATCTCTTCATGAGTAATACTCAGTGTCAAGTCTCATGAAGTCATGCCCGGTGACCTACTTCTTCCAGTGCTCTCCACCTTGCGTTGTGACAACATCACAATGCCACTGAAGTCTCCAGAGAGCTAAACCAGAGGGGGGAAAAATGGTGTGTGACACTTCAGGACCTGCCATCATCTAAAAAGGTCCTATACTTCTTCATAGGCATTAAGCAAATGATGTTAAAAACCCCTCTGCCTCATGCTGTAGGCCAGAACATCTCCTCACAGAATGACTGCATTCCCATGCCTTGGGGATGTCACGACCCCAGTGCCACCTGCACCAGTGGGGGACCCCGGCAGGGGGTGACGGCAGCCCTTGCACCTCCCCGTTCCTCACAGCAAAGCCACCGGTGTGCCCTATGGTAGCTGCAGTATTGTAGTCATAGGGCTGTGAGGAAATTACAGTGGGGGTGGAAGTCAGCCAGTGAGATTTTGTGGTAAAATAAAGTAAACTTTCCAGTGAGGTATGTATTTTCTACGTCCCTTGGCTTCCTGCTGTGTGAGCCATGCTGCATGAGAAAAACCCTTCATTTTGACAGAACGTGTTGGTGCTTCTGTTGGGAAAAATGCACGGCCCGAAACAGTTAAATTCCGAAGTAGCCATGAAGGGAAGAGAAAGGAAGCAAGGCTGAGTGGGACACAGGAAAGGGGAAAGATGAGAACAAGGATATGAGCTGCCAGAGAGGGGTGGGTAGCGATGAGACTCCAAACAATGTGACAGTTCAAATGATTTTTCAACAATAACCTGCTGTCTAACAGCCAAGTGATCCCTTTCAAATTTCCTGTCTGGAAGAGCAGAGGAATATTCGGGTACTGATAATGTGCTGAACAAAGCGATAAATGCTGAAGCGTTTTAAAGCTTTGCTGCTGTAAACCATGTTTGGAGTGTGGGCAGGTTTTGCTTTCCCCCAGCGAGGAAGGCTGTGTGAATACGTTCATCCTTCATCTCCTGGCAATCCTCAACCCACCCCAACCCCAAAGCCACAGCAGCAGCACCAAATACTGTACCTCTTCTGGCAGGCTGACAACCAGGTCATTTTCCGTCTGCCCCACCAAGGCCTGCAAGAAGTACTCGCTGCAGGCAGCCAGCACAGCCCGGTGGGCGCGGAACTCCTTCCCCTCCACGATGAGTGTCACGTCGCAGAGAATATCCTGCTTGCGCTGGTCATTTAAGCAGAGGAGAATATTGGTACAGTGCACCGTTGACTCATACACATACATGGGGGAGTCAGTCTTCTCATCCACAGACATGCCGTTCACACCCTGGAGCAGAGAAGGGGGAGAAGAGAACACAGACAGGCAGTGAGGAGCGACGCTTGATTTAGTTCATGCAATAGCATTACGTGGGAAATTTTAGAAGATTTTAGCAAAAATAGCAAGAATGACTATCGAGTCTTCTAATAGTGAAAAAGGGCGTTTGTCCTTGCTTCTGTTATTTTCATACTGAGGGAAAAAACCCTCAAAACCCCAGCCTCCTCTGAAGCACATGGAGAGCGCTGGGTGGTTCCACCAAAGACCCCCACTCAAGTGAAAGGCAAGGTGGGCCAGTATCTGATGGAGACAGCCTCCAGCTGTAGTGACCTCATTTCTCAGTCAGAAGCAGGGATATTCAAAGCCTCAAGGGGGAGAGAAAGATGTTTAGTGGCTTTAGAAGAAATCCGTTTCCAGGTTTTCGCACACTCACTTGTGGTTTAATGTCATTTACAGCAAAGAGTGCTTTCCGAATTCCAGGCCCACAGACACAGGAAAACCCCCTGAGCTGTGTGGAGCTCAGGCTCCCAGTGGCTGGGCAGCATGTGGGTGCTGGGGCTGCTCCCGCCTGCTGGGGTGACAGACGTCGCCCCGTGCTGACAGCAGACCCGACGTCTGTAGGACGTACGACGCGCGCTACCAGCCTCTGAGTTAGGAAGTTCCCTGCCCGGTGCTCTGCCACTTCTGACGCATGTCGCGCCGTCAGCACCTCTCTGCATGGCGATCAGGCTTGTGGTGGTGCTGGGGGGAAGGTTCCCTCAGCACCCGGCACCACAGGAACCCTATCAGCACTTGGACATGTTGAAGTCATTTTTCTCCTACCCAGAACTTCCTACTGAGCGCCAGGCTGAATGCTGTCTGTGTTGTTTTCCTGCTTCACTGTTCTGACTAAGCAAGTGGAAACCCCACGCTGTGTCGGAAAACACTTGGTACCCTGAAACAAGCTGAAGACTTGTTTTAGGGCTTACATGGGAAAAAAGATTCTTTGTATGTATCAGTCTATCTGTCGTCAAAAGGCAAGCAGTGCAAACACGAAAACTTCAAGTATTTTAAAGAATTATGTATTCTCCTGATTGTAAAAAACAACTGCCTTCTGAGTGGCACGATTCAGAAGCACCCAGAGCTGATGGTGACAGAGCAGGGTGTTTTGGTGTAACACTGATGCACCACGAATACCTCACTACTGTACAAAGGGGAAGAAAAATTCCTCCTGTGTTACTTTTTTGAAGTGGATATTTGCATCAGTTTCCTTTCCTAGTACAATAGACAGGTACACAGGTAGACGCAAAATGACTTGAAACCATTTCTCTTGCCATGTGTTCAAACCATTTTCCTAAGGTGTCAGTCAAAAGATACTGATAATCTAGACACAAGTTAATGGAGATAATGGGACCCATTGCTGTCTGAAAAAATATACGACACTTCTCAATGGTAACTCCATTTCCCACTTTTATAGTATTTATAAGCCAGGGGCTATGACAGCTCTTTCTGTAAAAGTTAATTTTTGCCTACATTACAAAACCCTAATACTATTGGAATCCTTAGTGGGATGCTTGCAGCCTCACTCTGAGATTTTCAGCATTTACTGCTGACTCACCCTACATTTCTGAGCACACAGCTGAAATGCCTACACTAACAGAAAAACAAACAAACAATGCGGCATCCTCCATCCCCTCACTGACTTCATACCTAGAGATGAGATGCAAAGCCGCTTATCTATCTGCATGCAGGTAGGGGAGGGAGACATTTTGTTGTTTTATGCTACAGGTTGAATTCCTTAACCAGAAGAAAATCCATTCTTTTTTTTTTTTTTTTTTTTTTTTTTTTTTACCTCACACAGTGACACTAACGAGAAGAGCTGACAGCGATCATTTTATTAACACTGTGGTAAGGTACAGAGAAAATGATACTTGGCTCATCCCACACACTGCTTTCTGTGTAACAGAGCTCTGATGCTAACGATAGTGTTACAGTGATGTTCTAAGTGGTCACTCTTGCGTGCTATGAAATGCAAGAGTTTACAAGAACAATCTACTGGGAAAACCTGAGAGTTGCAAATGACAATGCAATGGGGAAAGCTTTAATTTTTTTTCCAGGCATCTCTTCTGCCTGTAAGTCTCAGATGATGACAAAACGTACAATGAACAGAACACCAATTACATTTCCAGTGCTTTTTTTTCTTAACAAAAATCACTGTTTGCCTGAAATTGTGATCTTTTTTACGGTAATAGTGCAATTTGTGTGAATCAAACCCTGAATTACTTGGTTACTAATTAGTAATTTCCTACTTTGTAACTACAGCTCTCATCAACTGCTTTTTTTTTTAAAAAAAATCAGTTGCATGCCCTGTGAAGTGCTGGCAATACCGCGGTGTATTTCCCCACTGGTGAAGCACTGCCTCCTGTGCTAGGAAACCCGACTGATGGATGTGCAGCTGTGATGCTGGGGCTTAGTGGGGGAAGCCAGGGCTGGGCTGTGTCTCAGGACCACCAGTTTACCAGCTTTGAATCTTTCAGTGCAAGTGATTTCCTGGCTTCCCTTTTCCATGATCTGCCATTGACTGAAGGACCTCCAGGAACGAGGTGTTTCCTGTCCAAGAGGACTTTAGCTGGCAGGACAGGGGGCAAGATAGTAAGGCCCTGCACTGTGAAGTGCATTGCTCATTTTCACAGAGGAAAGTTCAAAGTGCAAAGAGAGAAGGTCACCATACGGTTTTGGAATGTAGAAGCAAGAAAATCAGTAGAATTCATCATTTTAACTTCTCCTCCCCCTAAAGAGAAAAGCAGGGACTTGGGTTCTGAACCCTGCAGCAAGCAGGGCTAGTGCTCTTTCATGCAACGTTAATTCAAAATGCGTAATTTTTTGCTGAATTCAGTATTATGCTGAGTTTGTAGAGCCTTCTTCATGGAAATCATTGTTATGCACTTGGCATTCTTCAAACTGAAGAGAGAATGACTTAGCAAGCTTTTCGCCAACCCAGAAGAACACACTGTGCATTTGTTTGCATATAGGTCACCCGTGCTGCCAGAAAAAGCCTCTTTGAAACAAAAGTTTCCAGCAAACGGCAAGAACTATTGTGGGGAAGGAAAGCACCACTGAAACCTCATGAAGAAAAGCTGCTGGTAAACGCCAGCAACTGCAGCGAAGGAAACTGGAACTCTGCCTGCCCTGTGCTTCCACAGCCCTGGTTGGAGATGCCACTGAGCTCTGTGGCAAGGACAGCAAGAAGCATGCAAATGAGACCCCTGGGGTCCTAAAAAGTCACTCACGGAACATTCAAATCACTTGGGTTAGTGGCACACCATCTGTATGGGCTGGCATTCGCCCCAAACTCTCCAGGAACATCTGAGCTCCTACCAAAAATACACTGCCTACCATGAAACCTAGCTCCAGTCTTGCAAGAGTAGAGGGCAGGCATGGCTCTGTCTGTTTTTAAAGGGAAACATGAGGGGAGAAAAAATCTTATCATGACAGACCAGAAGGTCCTGCATCGGAACGGGGTTAATTAGATGGAAAGGTAAATCTAGATCATGGCAAAGGTGCAGAACACTTAACCAAGCAAATTACCACTGTGACAAAGCAGCATGGCTTCTGCACGGTGAAGTCATGTCTCTGATCTGCTCTATTAGAATTCCTGAAGTGTGTCAAATTAGCAGTGAGGAACATGGGTATGTGTAATTAGTGTTGACTTTCAGAAATCCTTTGATAAAACCTTTACAAAAGGCTGCGAAAGAAGCTCGATTGTCATAAGGTGATAAGCTGCATCAGACTAGAAATCACTTAGCTTAAGCTGTATTAAACAGAGAAGGAATACGCAGGCAATTTTCAGCAGGTTAACAGTGAACTATTTCCAGAAGTGAAACAGCATTAGCACCAGCTAACATCTGCCTACGGCCACACCACCTGCAACATGCCTGAGCTCATCTGATCTCTGAAGCTTGTCCTCTCATCCTTGGAGGTTTTCAAGACCGGACTAGATGTAGTCAGATCTAGTCTTAGAGCTGATCTGTGAGCAAGAGGCTGCACTAGACTTCTCCTGAGGTCCTTTCCAACATGAATTATCTGATGATCCTACACCCAGAGAACCACAGATCATGACTGTGAAATTGAAATGGACAAAATTAGTTCAAATGTCAATGGTAATAAGGATTGTTGGGAATTTCAGAAAGACAATATAAAAAGAATTAGATACCAACAAGGTGTTGCACTAAATCCACTGCACTCTCACACAAGTGGCAATTAGAGTAAAAAATGAATTTTCATGGAGCAGTTGAGGTTGGAAGGGACCTCTGGAGACTGCCTAGTCCAACACCCTGCCCAGAGCAGGGCAACCTAGAGCAGGCTGCTCAGGACTGTGTCCAGCTGGATCTGGAGCATCAACAAGAAGTATCAACCTCTCTGGCCAGCCTGTTTGACCACCAAGTAAAAGAAGAAAGGCAAATGCAGAATTCATAAATAGAAAGGCAATGATTCCTGACCATAGACATGAACTGAAATTGTACCCCACACTCTGTAGGAGGATGCAAAGGTTTGTTTGTTTGTTTGTTTGTTTTCTGTATTCCACCATAGATGCAATGAACCTCCTGTATGACTGAGGACTGCTGCATGTTCCTGGGCAGAGAACTCATCGGATGTGTAAAAGATTAGTCACACCCAATAAAAATATCCAGGGCCACATTATGCAGGGTACAAGTTTACACAGGATGAAAATTCACATTGCAGAGCATTGGCCAACAGCAAACTGCCTGGGCAGAGGACGATGCCTGCATTATTCTGCGCCAACCACTGCCACAGACAGAAATTATTTTACAGATGTGAATGCAGGTGAAATCCCAAACCTGGCACCTGCAGATGAATGCCAGAGCACTTGCCCTCTGTCCCCCACCCCAGGAGATGGCTCTGGGCACGCTGCCCTGCTCTCCTGTCTCATGCAGGCACTGAAGTTGCACAGAACCAAGCTGTTGAGGGCCAGCAGGAGGGAACACCCATCCAAAGGTGGTGGGTGTCCCTGACACCAGGGGCTCCTGCTCCTACTCCCTCCAGTGGTGTAGGGTGTGAGAAACCAACCAACATGAAACCCAGCTCACGTTTTGCTTGGAAGCATAAGCTGGAACTTGCGTTAGATCTTGTCATACAAGGTGACTCTCATCTTTCTCTTGATCACGTTAAGAGAGGATCAATACTGAACTGTGGTTATTTTTAGTTCCACTTAGCCTTCTTCAGTAACACTGAAAAAATAAAGATACACTTAGGAATAACTTGAAGTGGTCAGCTTGACCACATCTAAGGCTCTCTGGTCAGAGGCAGCTGGACACTCTGCCCAGCTGATTTGCATGGAACAGTATTTCTGCTCAATAGGATGCAGAGTATGAAAAAATACTCTTTTGTTCTGAGGTTTTCAATTACTTTTTTTTTTTCTAATAATTTAGCAAAAGGCATTAGGAAAAAAATGGGGAAAATGCTGGTAAAATAATGAAAAAGTTGAGTGGAACTAGTACTTCTGACAAATGGCAGCAAAAGCACATCGGATTTGACAGTTCTTAATGATAAACACGCACTGTTTTTAAGTGGCAAGTGGGAGGAAAATAATTTTCCAGGGCTTCCTTCCTCATCTAGTATTTTTTCTATGAAAAGATGCAATCAAGTGTGCAATCAACACCTTGGTTTTAAAGAAATTTATCAATAACTGACACTTCAGAGCTCCTAAAATGACCAGCCTTATAATTGGTTATTATGATCTCTCAATTATAGATATAACAACAAAGGATATGATTATATTGTCACTGCTTTCCTTTAAAAAGAAACTATTGAAAGGCCTAATGATTAATTCACCATTTTTGAGAGCTCGCTGTAATGACAGAAGACTATATACAAAGGTCTCTTCAGTGAGCCCATTATTCAATTAATAAATGCTGAATACCAAGCAGTCATAGTCATATGAAACTCCCAAGAACTGTGTGAATTTTTAACCAATTAATTATCAATTACAACATCATAAAACACCAGCACAAAAATAGAAATAATGAAATTTAATTATACATTATTCTTCTTAGTTGCTGCAAATACTATACAAGACTGATTTTGATTAATAATTCATACAGCAATAAAGTATCAGGAAAGATAATTATACTGTGCCACAATTCTCACACTGATTTCTGTAATTACAGATTACAACAGTGTTAGCAATTTAAAAAGGTTAGGGAGCAGTAGTAATTTGCTATGTCATCCTCAGCAATATTAATGCCTTCTTCTCCCCGCACCCCAGATAATTGAAAGTAGACTAGCGGGCCGCCAGGCTTGCCTACTGCCAAGCATACTGTGGGTGCCAGGGCCATTAGCGAGAACACCTTCAAAAATGAGCTTTTCACATTGTTCAAGGAACTTCAGCTATAAAGCGGAAAGATACACGGCCAAGGGGAAAAGACATTATAAAGCATTCTTGGCTGACAGCGGTAGGCATGTGCTGCTGCTGAGGCAACAGCTGGTGCTTCTGACCCTCCCACCTCAAAGCAAATTCTTCACTTGACCACGAGTGGGAAGCGGGACAGCTGAGGAAAACTCAAGAGGTGACTTAACCTTGGGACCTCTACAGATGCAGGTCTGGTGGGGGCAACACAGGGCCCTACAAGCATTTGGTAAGGGTAGCCTCCAACACAAAACACAGCAAGTGTTCACAGCCCAGGCAGTGCCCTCCCAGTATTTTGGTTACTTGCAGTGGTTTCACAATCAGAAGACTGCACACAAGCAAAAATGTACTACAGCTTCAGTTGTGCCACAGATTTTTTTTTTTTTGTAAAATAAGTGACAGGATGCCCATAGCCTTCTGTGATGAATGTTTATTTAAACCCCTGGCGTCTACTGTAAAGAAATTGCGCTTCAGGTTGTTCAGAGATTGGTACCATAAGGCAGCAGAGATTCCCAGTGGAGGCTGTTTTGAAGCATCCAAATAGATTTATGTTCCACAAACAGATAAAACCTGTTTCTAGACTTCAGAGAGTTGTGTTGTTACTGTTTTTCGAGAGAGTAACCCAGCTGAACAGGGTAATAATAGCTTGCAGTCTTTAGGGACTTTAGTTAACATCCAAATAAAGCTGACGTATGCATAGATGCATATAGTTCAGGCCTACTAAGCAAAGTACGCATGCGCATCTTTTTATGACTCAGAAAAAAAATAATATAATTATGCTACTAATTGTCCTAGGCTCAATAAGTCAGCCTTCTGCTCAATGTTCCCAAGATATAAATGGTGATGTCTTTGTGAGAGCAGCATAGTAGATGGGGTGGGGGAAGACAGAGACTGGGCTGGAGAACAGAAGGAACATCAGAAGAACTGTCCTGTATTCTTAGATTTCAGGAGACACTCAACAAACATGTATGTATATGGAAAGTGAGAAGCACAGAACAAGTCCCTGACAAAGTCTCTTCTCATGGCTTCCACATGGCCCCTTAAAGTAGCTGGCCATGGTGGAATGGGATTGGAACCAAATCTGCTACTCAAAATAGATTACTCAAGGCAGAATGGGGAACGCCCAACACTGAAACAGTGCCAGGAAACCACTAAGCAAAACAAACAGCACATTATGTTTTTCCAAAGTGGTCAAAGGCTTCAGGACCTTGGGGAAAGGACATGACCTTTTGGGTTAATCTGGATTGCCAGATTCAAGAATCAGAGAGGAAAAATCAACTAGGGATTTCTTTTTCATCTTTCCTTCCAGACTGGGACTCTCTGAAAAGGCTGAAGGTTTCCCTACACAACTGGAGGCTGGAGATTCTGGAAAGGGCCCATCAGATTTAGGTCCTGTCCTGCCTTCTTGTTTTTCAAGTAGTACTTTGGATGTTTTGTTGAAAAGTGTTACAGCGATTCGTCCTTTTCCTAAAGTTTTAACTAATTTACAAGTACCTCACTTTAGGACAGTAAAGAAGATACTTCTTTTTGAAATCCCTTTTGCTAATATGACAATGAAGATGAAGGCCAGGTTGATACTGAGCCAAGACTACTACCGTTTGAAAGCTAGAAGCTGCAAACAATGGTGCTACTCTGCTCCTTTTTGCAGCCTCTTCATGTGATATATTATGACAAGTTATCTGGGTTCAAAACCATTCATTTTCCTTATGCGTTATTCTCAAGGAAGCGTATACTTTCAAAACTCTAGTATATTTAAATGCTGAAGCTTTGCACTTTGGCTGCTATCAATATTTACAGTTGAATGAGTGTCTAAAATGAGCCGTTTTTTGTGAAATTTCTCCAGAGGAGAACAGAAAACTTCTCTCTCAGAACTGCATTTCTGGGTTAATTTTCTGCTCACTTCTCAAGCTGTACCAATGCCTGTTTTTTCCAGTCTATCTGCAGAACTGGCTGAAGAGGTCTCATCTGCATGGGAGGCTGTGGCCAAAATGACTGCTAACATCTTCAACTCCTCATACTGCACAAATGACAAATTTTCTCCTGTCATATTACATAGCTGTTACGGAAAAATCCGATCTCGACTTTTATTTTTTTCCCCCTAAAATGCAAGCTTTTCATCTTTGCTACAACTTAGCAGGTGTTTAGAATATCCTTCATATTTCCTTGGGACATAAACCAGCGCGTCCTTCGGTACATGCCTGCTGTGATTAATGTGTGAAGAGCAGGAACACATGCAGTAGGTCACTGGGTTAAATTTGGGACAGAATCTCTTAGGGAATGAATTCACAGCTTCTGCTCTTGGAGAAGATTACAGGTGTTGTGCTCTCCTTGGAGTCTGGGCCACTATCTGCTTGTGCAGTGTTTTCAACAACTGAAAGGATACCAGCAATAATGTTTTCCTTTTGTGGCATAGCCACTGAAGGAAAAGAAGTTCCTTATCTTTAAATCACAGATTTTTACTAATCCACAGATTTACAATGCCCTCTGAACTCTGGCAGACCTATCCACATATGCAAATAACAATTTTTGGATATTTTTACAACCATGGAATGATCAGAAGTTCCCTGAAATGACTGTTTACAAACTTTCAGAGTAAACGCCACCAGGACAGCAGGACTACACCAAGAGGTTTTGGGGGCATTTTTGATCCTGCAAGAACCCGAGCATTGCCATTTTGTTATCAGAAGGTTTTAAGTGGGAGCTGCAAATATTCCTGTCATCTTCACAGTCTGGCACACGCCTAGATTCCTGTTTAAATTCATCTTATCCATAGTCCAGCCCTTACTCTGGAACTGAACTGCTTTTCCTGTTGCAGACAATAAATCATCTGCCAGAGAAAGGCACACGGAAACCATCACTTATGCTGCCAACACCTAACAAGCTACAGCCAGGGTAAGTGGAGAGGATGTGGGGTGGAAATGGGCATTTTGACTGAATTCAACAGCAGCCTGAAGAAACCTGCGGAGAAAGAAAAGATTTAGTGCACTGGAGTTCTGGTTCAGAGGGTGGATGCAGCCAATGTAGGACCTGCACCTGTGGTTTGGGAGAGGACTGCGATGAAGAGAAGTTTTACTTCTGTAAGATTTAGAGGAGCTTACAAAAGCATCTTTTTCATGGCAAAGATCAGGGGATTAAAGTTGCAAGTACTGCTATAAGGAGAAATAGGATTTTATCTTCGTTTGAGGATACTTAGATTATTTACTGAGCTTTTCAATGCAGCTTTTGAAGTTTATTTGGTTTCTCTGCCCTCACAGAACTACAATGTAGTCAACATACTTAAAGCTGCAAAAGCCATCAAATCAAATCAAACAGGAGATTAACATACAAAACCCAAACCTAAGCCACATGTTATCCCAGGGAAGCAGAGTGGCTTGATTATTTCTATTTGAATTGGCACACTCTACCATGGGAGTTACAATCTCAGGGCATTCCTTCCCTGGTTCACAAATCTAAAAGGCAGAAAGGACGACCTCATCTGGCCTCCTAATGCTGCCTTTATCACAGAGACTTGATGTGTTTGAAAAGCTCTCTTTTCAACTGTTACTGGAATTATCTGCACATGAGCCTCCAAATTCTCCCTTGACAGACCCTGAGATAGCTGTTCTGCTGTTTTACCCTGGGCTGACGTCAAGCTAAAGCAGCCTACGGTTCCCCGGGACATCCCTTTTATCTTCCCGAAATATCGGAAATATAGCTGGCAGCCCTCCAATGTTCTGGAATTTCCTCTGTTTCCCAAGATTTATTATAAATTAACAGCCACTTAGCAGAGCTTTTCAGCTACCTCCTTTAAGATTCCTGGATGTGAAAGTTACTAGGATATGCTGATGTTGAAATGTTGAATTTCAACCACTCCTGCCTGTTTCAGATCCCTCTTTGCTATAAGCAGCAAACCTTCTCTTCCGTCCAGCTCACTGTAGAGAATTAATACATCCTCTTCCATCATTTCAAATACAAAAACAGTCTAGGGAACATTCCTGCCTTTTCTATTTTCCCTTTGTTTGATAATGGATTAATTAATGTTTTATCGTTTCTTCTATTTCTTCATTTAGCTAGAGTGGCTTCTTATTAGAGTAACATTTTTGTTATTGATGACAGTGTAAAATCATAATTTTTGAGCAGCTGGTAGAATATTCTTCAACAATTCCCAGTGCGCTCAACACCTTTTACATTAAATGCAATGTTATGCCAACACAACAGGTTCTAACTTTTTCGGTTCTGAATGCAGTGCATGCACACATTTATAACCTCCTGGTAGGTGTTGTGCTCTGCTTGCACGAGGTCAGTGTAAGGGATTTGAGACCCTGTGACTCAAATTATTTAAGCTTGTAAACACATAATAGTGTCTGACAAACTGTTTCCATTCTGTCTTCATTTTCTCTGTTCTCTCTCATGCAACAAGTTGTAAACCTTTATTTCCCAGTCTGCTCTTAAGCAAGCCATTCCCATTAAGATCCTGTTGCATTTCTGCTCATGTGCCACCCTCTCCCATGCCTCTCACATAACTCTAAGACCCTGCACAATAAAAAGTCAAGCTGTGAATCTTGTACAGCCCTGATGGTTCAGTCTTACATATACCAAAAGCACCATAAGGTCGGTTTATATGGCTTCATTTATAGTAAGGTACAGCCCCACTTACCTTTGCTCATTTATCTTCAAGTCAAACATACTGTTGGCAGAGAAAGAGAGGCCACCAAGGGCAGATATCCCACATGCTCTCTGCAGACCAGAGCTTGGAGACCCACAAAATCCAAAGCCATTCTCCACAGTTAGCAACACAGTGACTGCAGCTCGCTCTTAACTTCTGCCTTCTCTCTCCTTTCCCAAGAGGACAGACACTCCGGGACAGCAACTGCACCACATCCCATATCAACACAGAACAGAGCAGTGAGGGCTTTGTCCCCACCATGGCAGTCCCCACTGTCACCCCACTCTCAGGACCATGGCAGCCCTGCTCAGGAATGTGCTTCTGGCAGCTGTGACCCACAGAAGCTTTGCCTGGCTGATGAAATGCACCCTGCACCTACAGTCTGGGCAATCTTTATGAGATAACGGTGTTTAATATACAAACAAATGGTTCTTTTCTCAGAAGAAAAAGTCAGTGTGCTTTTTCTGAAGTGAGCTGGGGAACAATATTCTCTATAGATCTTGGAGACATCAATTAAAGACTGTCAAACCTGCACGCATACAGGATCCATCTGAAGGCTGAGCAGGCTATGTTACAACATTTCTCGCTTGACTTGACAACCCTAACATTCTTTTAACAGCTCCCCTGCACAATTTGCTTGCCTTAAACAAACTAATCGTGCTGTTGTGCAACCCGACCCTGCAGCTCATGCAGGTCAGAAGAAGGATGGGAACCATGAGGTTTCTGCTTCCCAACGGCTGCTGGCTGACCATCACAGTCAAGCAGTTTGCAACACCACACTAAAAATGCTAAGAGCGAACAGAGCATGGCTCTGAAGGTTCCCCTGGTTTGTCAGAAACCAGATTTCAGAGGCAGTGTTGGCAGTGCCACCAGTGGCATGGGGCTTTCTTTTCAGAAGTTTGTAACCTGTCTGGTTGGAAGGATTTCCACGGGAATAGCAACAGCAACGGCTGCAAACAGGGATCCAAACTCACTCTCCTGCTGAGATTTCACATCTTTGCTCCACAGCATGGGGGCACCAGAGCTTTAGAAGAGATGAAAAAAATGTTGAACATTGGAAAATTCAACACCTAATTTTAAACTTTATTTCCCTACTCGCTTCCCCCTCAGCTGAAACACTTCAGCAGTGGCTTTCCAACTACAGTTTCAGAGAACATCAAAGTGAGAAAATTGTAACACCCGAAGTCTGGCAAATGTATTGTGGTTCAAAATAGGGCTTTGCAGAAGGAAGCTGACAGCAACAGTGGCAAGACACAATGCAGGCACACCTATTTACAGTACACTAAGAAGCACTGGGAGGTCCACATGCAACAGGACTTAGCTGGCACATTCCAGCACTTAAATGGCAAGGTGTTGAGTACCTTTAATGGGATTTGAGGGAGCTCTGCAACAAGCAGGATGAATCCATAAACGCATGAAGACAAGGAGATTAAACTACAGATTAATAATTATACAGTATAAACAATCTGGGATAACACTCTTTCACTCTGCTGGAGACTGACATGTTTATGTATAAAGTGGGGAATCTATAAAGCCTATTGATTAGTATTTCAAATGAAGCTAATCTAAAAGCATTACTTATTATTAGGTAGAATACACAATATAAATAGCAGGCTAGGAAACAGTCAATACTTTGGAGCGCCTGCAACCCCCTACAGCAATTTTCGTGCTAAAAAGGGGAATAAGCTAGGTGGCAAACTCTAGTGCTTGGCAGTGAAAGTTCCTCTCTCCATACACATCTAAGAGGGAAGTTTGCAATGTAAATCAAGCACATTTTCTTGCTTCTCCCACCTCAACTTGTACATCCAACTCCAACTGTTGTATGTACCTAACCTATACTACCGTCTGTAATAAAAAATAAATTATAAAAAAATCACTCCACAAATTTTCCAACTAAATCAATGTACTGTGTTTTTTAGACTTTCAGGAGAATGAAAATATTGTTATGCAGGATCAAATCATTTTTAGATGAACTTGACCACACAGGTGACACAGCTTCATGAAAGCAAGAGCAAATTTTCCACAATCAGAGATGAAGATTTTGCCATTAGCACAACTCAAGTCTTGTAGAAACAGGGTCAGTCAATTTGTAACTATCAGAAGTCAAGATCTGGAAGGAGTATCTACAGATTCATACCATTACCCGAAAGAATTTAAATCCCAGGAAGACACAGCACAGTTATATGCCCAAAGGAATATTATTTTTAATGAAATACTTGTTGCTTGATGAAATTTGGGACAGTCACTACTTTGTCACGAATGACATGATGCTCTTCCATCATAGCATACTATGCTCCAGTATAGTGTCATAAAAATAGACTCATATGTGCATGTACATACCCTTCCATGTGTTTATGTGGGTACACGTGCGTATACATACACATGCACACATACGCGCAATGTTCATTTAAACGTGTATTAATGTCACTGCATGTTTCTACTAAATCCCATGTTGTCTGGCATGAACATTCCAAACATTCACAAATGAAATTTGGAAACACAGACAGACAGTGATAGGAGAAGGGGGAATAGTTTCTAAAAGAGGAGAGATTTAGGTTAGATATTAGGTAGAAATTCTTCACTCAGAGGGCAGTGAGGCGCTGGCCCAGGCTGCCCAGAGAAGCTGTGGGTGCCCCATCCCTGGAGGTGCTCAAGGCCAGGCTGGATGGGCCCTGGGCAGCCTGACCCAGTGGGTGGCAACCAGCCCACAGCAGGGGGTTGGGACTGGATGGGTTTTAAGGTCCCTTCCAACCCAAGCCATTCTATGATTCTGTGAAATTATCTCTGCTAAAAGGGTCCTTGGGCCAGGCCAATCAATACAGGTACCCAGATTTGTATCACTAGGAAATACTCCATTGGCTCTGTGCAAATTAGGTGGGTTAGTATTTTTTGTAGCAGATACTCCAATGCATTTGCCACCTGAAGTACATACATATACGCGCATTCCTCTCCTCTGAATGTGGCAATAATTGCTTTCAAAAGGAGCACAAGCAAGAGGAGAAATTAAAATCTTGAAAGAGCTATTTGTGCAAATGTTTTCAGTAATAATAAAGGAGAAATGTGTGAAAAAAAAACTCCACAATAGGACTAGCCCAGATGTAGTGGTTGAAAGTTGAAGGGATGGGGAAGAGCCAGGAGCAACATTCACCACGATGCTAAAAAACATGTTATTTTGGATGAGTGAAAGGATCTGAGATGGAAGAAAGGAAAAGAAGCAGTCCTGCCTCAGAGAGGGAAGGCTGGGGGCTCAGAGGAGGAAATGTGGAGAAAGGCTGGCTGGAGATGTTTCATGGGAGAAGGGAGAAGTGAGGGGGAGGCTGGTGAGGGCAGAAGCCTTCAGGAGGGGCAGAGGTGAGAACAGAGAGTGGTTCGTGGGAAAGGGCAGCTAGTTTCCAGTGTTCTCACTGAGCAAAAAGCAGCTCAAGAGGCCGGAGATAAAGACAATGCATACTACAGTGAGCATGTACGGATGCTGGAAGGAAAGCAGAAAGGAGTGGGCAGGCAGCAGAGAGGCTGTGCTGCCCAGAGCAGGGGGAACAGCTGCCAAGGAGCTTGAAAGAGCAGTGGGAATGGAAGTGAGATGGAGAAAAACATTGCTGGAAATTGTTCTCTCCTACCAAGCAGGACAAGGCTTTTTCAAAGGGAGGGAGGGAAGTCACAGGCGCTCAGAGGCGAGCAGGGAGAGATGTCAGAGAGACGATGAGTGGGGAGAGGTAATTTGCTGGTGAGAGGCTGAAGAGTGGGTGAGGACGCAGTGCCAAGAGATGATAATCCAGCTGATTAGAGAATTAGGCACAAGAGATGTCAAGCGAAAGGCAGGGAGCAGAAGAGGCTACAGAGGTGGCAACAAGAGCCTCAGCTTAAAATAAAGCTGCCAGCCCAGCAGCCCGAATGCACAGGCAGGCAGCACATGTCCCCTGTGTCGCTCTGGTGGAGAGAGCCTAAGAGCTCTTACATGAGTTTAAGCTTGATATTACCTTGGAATAAGAAGGCTCGCCTTCTCAGGAAAATGACTCCTGAATAATGTAAAAATTATATAACTAGTGGCAAAGAGGTTGATTTCCAAATTAAGAAACAAAACACAGTACCCTGACTGCATGGTGTATTTTTGTAGGTGTTATTTTCTAGTAGCAAGTAATTCATCTTGTGTTAAGAGTCTGAAAAGTCCCCACCAGTTTTTGAACTTACAGACAGCTGGAAAATGCCTGTTTAGGCTAGTGTGCACATCTTTGAGTAATTCCACTTGCTAAATGCTCTTCCAGACGCTGCCAACAGCTTTTCTAACATTTTGCTAACTAGGGAGAGATATCACATCACATTATCATGTATCATGTGAATTAACAACAGGATGCTGTTGAAGCAATGTGATAAATTTCAGGTAGTTGAGAAAGAAATTAAAGCCAATGGATTCGCACAAAAAAAGTCTGTGGTACATAAACAGCATTTCTGAAACAAAGGGCATGGCTGTGGAAAAAGGAAAAAAAAAAGAAGTGTAAACAGCATTTGCAGAATTTGTCAGAGTAGATTCCTTCTCTTGGTGACAAATGAGATCAGACTGAAGCCTGGGACCCCTTACAAATGTGACTTGCTAGTACTCCGCTAATCCACCACAACCAGAGCGAGAGTCACCTCTGCAGCACAGCAGACGTGATTCAAGCTGGCAGCCGCCTGCACGTGCCTGCACTGCTCGGTGAGGTTTCTGCAATATTCATTGCAGCAGCCCAGAGGGAGTTAAGGCTTGCAATGCGCAGACTGCTCTGTGGTGCTCCAGCACAAGGCGGCAGCTGCCCCGTAGCTGACTTGAGCAAGCAGCCCAAGGCTAGGGCAGTCAGGGGCCACCCTCCAGCTGCCAGGAGCACCTGCATCCCAGGCACCCCTTGGGGCCATGTAGGAGGTAGGCCAGAGGGGAATCAAAGGAGTTCCTTTCCATGTGTGTGTGAATGTAACTCAGCTAGCTAAAGTGGGGTTTGCTGTAGCAACATCTGTTCTGCAAACGAGTGGGCAAAGGCAGGTTATTTTTGGTGTGAATGCCCTTATACAACATCTCAATGGAGGCTCCGGCCACCAGTGCAGAGGCTGGCGAGCGCCATGCTCAGGGATCGGGTGAGCAGCTGGGATGCAGGCACCGGACGCTGAACGCAGCCACGCAGCTTGCTCATCAAATGCCTGCCGCAGTAGCTTCCTGTGACTGAGAGGTTTCCTTGAACTCCCTCCACAAATACACTGCAACCAAAGTGTAAAAGAAACCACTTTTCTTGTTCTGATTGCCCACTTGAACTTTTCAAGAAGGCTGCGTTTATTTACCGTTGATCTACAGCACTGTGTCAGCAATGGGCTTGCCGTGGGAATTCTACAAGCATACTGGGGAATTTATGGGATCCATGCAGTGCTTCCCCCTCAGAAGAGCACATTAGAGGAATGGCAACATCCCTGTTTCACAGCCAAACAACCACATCTAGAGGCTTGTGCTGCCAGTGCTGCTGGCAATGGGGAGTGGACACCTTGACCTGCAGCCTGCTCCTGGCTACAAGTCAAGATCAGTCGTCATTTTCAGATGACTATCAAGAGACAATCCCCATTCTGAAAACCTTGTTAGAAGTGGAGGGAAAGGATCCATCCAACTATTTATTTTTAGAGCATTGGTTTCCATAAGCATGAAATCACTTGCAACTACTAGCATAAAAATGTAAATACGTAGTTTAGCATTTTTAAAGATTCTCTAGAGTGCAAAATAATACGTGGAGCAGAGAATGGGTGCAATCAGTTAAAGGACAAGGCAATTTTCATTACCATTATGGCCTAGACAGGAGCTGGAATTTGGCCCATGCTGATTGTTCAAAAGCTTCACTCCACTGGGCACTCATACAGGGTTTATCATCGCTGCCTTCATTATCTCTCTGTGGCTTCATCTCATCTGTGCTATGTATACATAAGCACACATGGACCATGAAACTCACAATGAACTCTTGTAATAGCGGCTGTCAGCAGCCGGCTCAGAGTCAGGAAAAGCATGTTTTAGCAAGAGGTCGTATCCATAAATATGGCAAAACTAATTATCCCAAGAAGGGTTCCCCTTCCTCTTAAAATTAGCAGTGTATACCGTAGGGTAACTCACTGTAAACATATCGCTCTGAATTTCATCAGCTTCACCAGAAAGCTTTGCACTGTTGCACTGCTGTGGAAGGAAAAGTACGGTAAGAATCCTCTACTATAAGGGATACTAAATCTGACACGTGCAGAGTTTTGTTGTAGTGCTTTTGAAAGAATGAAATGGGAGAGAAAAAGCATGAAGCCTAAAAGCGGCAACATGCCAAAGCTTACAACAGAAATGTTAAACAAGTGTCTGCACAGAGAAATGGAGAAAACAGCTTCATCTCCCCCTGTGGTCTAGGCAGCGGGCAATCTCCTATGAAGAGTCATGGGAGAGAAAAGGGACAGGTAATTTAAGGGATGACAATGGAGCTAATGCATCTTGGGTTAGCAAACAGAACGGCTTTCCAGAACAACTGCTCTGGGGAACTTCAACAACTGTCTGTAAAATATAGGGCAAGAGCAAGCTTCCAGGACAGGCCAGATATGAGGGCTCAATAAACCACACCTTACAAGACAGAAGAGTTCATAAACTCCTTCCTAGGGCACTCTGTTGTTTTCTTTCTTCCTTTTTGAGCAATTTTGCTTCATTATTTCAAGTCTGTTTTTAAGTAAATATTTCTTTAATCCTTAAATGTATCTGTAAAGTTCATCTGTGTGTCCAGACCAGGACATCCCTGGTAGTGCCTCGTGTTGCGGGACAACTTAGCAGTAACACAAGGAATGCAAGATGAATATGTTCTCATATTTAACAAAGTAGTCCGTAGGAAGGAAATGCCCTCCAGACTGGAAAACCCTTTAGCACACTGTAGAATGGTGGAAAGAACAGCTGAATGAATCATGAGAGAGCAAAAGTTGTGGAACGCCTCCACACTTTTCCATCTGAGTTCAGTAAAGTTCAGCCACATCCAGGTGATGCAACTGGAACTGCGATCCAGAGAACCAGACAAGTAGGAATCAACCAGCTTCTGTCCAAGAATTGAGCAAAATCCCATGGCACAACACAGGAAAGAGAGATTGCCATCATTTACCATAGGAATAACAATGAAAGGTGACTCTGGCAGCCTTATCCTGAATGAAGGAATAATGCAGTGCAGTCATGGGGAAGAAAGGTCAGGAAAAACAAAGCCAAATTTCTTAGCCATAAAACAACAAATCCTTGGTTTCCCACTGGGTGGTGCAGCCCACTGGTCTCACAAAACCTTCCCATGCCCCTGTGGACACGCATTGTCAGCTTTTGGAGGGGGGAGGTTGCCCTGGAGCCCCCAGGGATGGAGGTGGGGCACACAAAGGGAACTGGTCAATATTCGCAGTAAAGGAGCGACTACCACCTAACCAATTTCAAATCACAGCCTCAAGTGCGCATGCAACAATAAAGCATCAGCAAAAGCCAAATGTGAGATGAACAGAAACATGCTCAAACATCCAAAGCCATCTGTCCATATTTGCTCGTTCTCGTTGTTTCACAAATTGACCTACTGTTCCAAATCACAGATTTCCAGAAATAGCACTGGCTGAAGGTATTACGAGGAAAAACAATCAGCATCAGTTACTCAGTATAACTGAGGAATAATTTCCAGGACTCCAAGGCTGTGATCACAAAAGCTGGAAAACCAAAATCCCAGAGAGGGGGAAGCACAGATTTGACTGTGAAGGCTACACACTGGCAACTGAGAGCAGCATGTTCTGGAAAGCCCAGCCTCCAGCCTTAAAACCCACTCAGATACAGTGGCAGCAGGACAAATATTTGACAGCAAAAGTGATGTTCAGTTTTTCCAAAAGCATTTGAGAAGTTTGGCAGCTTGTAACAAAGAACATTCCTGTTTTCAAGTACAAAAGCAGCGCTTCAGCCATCCTTTCTCTGCTCTCCAAACTGGCCTCAGAGCAAATATGACCATAAAACTCAGGAGATTCCTAAAATCTGTTTCTGTACCAAATAAATATCTAATATACTCCCATGAACTGAAAATCTTTTCAACTATTCCCAAAGAATTTGTCTCCTGCTCCCGCACAAAGACAAATTTCCTCTCCAAAGCAATTTTAAAAATTGTAAGTAGGCTTGGTAATGGCAACCTCGTTAATTTTATATCCTCAGAGACCTTCACCATCTCTCCCTGTTGAGGTTTTCCATGGAACACCCATTCTCATAGTTTTTCAGTCTTTTGAGCCATCAATTTCCTTCAAGATAGGCATGTCTTCATTGCTCTGGCTAGTTTTATCGCATGCTTTAACTGGTGGTCAGCAAAGTGTTTTGAGGCGGATTTCCCCAGTGCTGCCAAAGCAGCCACTTTCCACGTGTCCTCCCCCTCCCTTTGAGATGGCAAAAAGGAAAACTAGGAAACGCAACAGATGGCCTGAAATCCTTTTCCTCCGAAAACCATTGCTGCTGCAGCTAGATTAGGCAATACTTCAAATATTTCCGCATACGCCAGTAGTGTTATTCATAACCAGCGGAGATTAGGAGAATGCTTTTGAAACTCCCCCATAGGAACAGTGTTTGCAATAGCCTATTTCTGTTGTTGAAAGATCTCTTCTTCTCCCTACTCTAAACCCAATGAGAAAACTAATCTTCGCCAGATTTAAAGCTGACAGGTGGTACATGCATAATTAAAGATGACCTAACACAGAATGCTCTCATTCCTGGCATATTATCAGACACTTAAGCAAAGCAATTATCAGCAGGCAATCTTTTCTGTCAACAGAGATTGGGTGAAACATTTCTTCAGTCACAAAGATATCGTAATCATGATACATATGTATTTGCAAATAGTTCAGCACCATAACAGAGACTAAAGCTCTGTTACCTCAGAGAAATTTCTTCAGCCTCTACAGCAGACTACAGGAACCTCTTCTCACATCTCCTCCATGTTCCTATACTACTTCTGTGGGCTCACAGTACCTTCTACACAGACTGAACCTTGCTCCTATTGCCATCTCCCTTCAACCCACCTGCGCTCCCTTGAAGCCCCGTCTTTTCCCCCTGTCCTATTCTCACTAATCCTCTCACAGTCCTTTCACTTGAACTAGCCAGTACTCAGCTGACCTGTCTCCAAGAAACCCTTGTGTCCAGGTGCTGGACACAACACTCTCTTTTTCTCCTCTTTGTAGCTTTATGACTGTGAACATCCCTGAGGTGGAATTCTGTCCACCATACATAGGACATAAAGGACATAAAACCATTAGAGACTGTCCAAGGGAGGGCTACGAAGATGGGGAGGGGTCTAGAGGGCAAGACACATGAGGAGCGGCTGAAGTCCCTTGGTTTGCTCAGCCCAGAGCAGAGGAGGCTGAGGGGAGGCCTCATGGTGGCCTACAGCTCCCTCACAGGGGAGCGGAGGGGCAGGCGCTGAGCTCTGCTCTCTGGGGACAGCGACAGGACCCGAGGGAACGGCATGGAGCTGTGTCAGGGGAGGGTCAGGCTGGGGGTTAGGAGAAGGTTCTGCCTCAGAGGGTGGTGGGCATGGAACAGGCTCCTGAGGGCAGTGGTGATGGCCCCAGGCTGCTGTAGTTCAAGGAGTGTTGGGACACCCCCCTCAGACGCAGGGTTTGGATTTTGGGTGGTGCTGAGTGGTCTCTTGCAACTCAGGATGTTCTGCAGTTCTGTGATACATCACCCTGGACTGTGCCTGTGGGTAACAACCTCACCTACCACACACTGAGCAGGACAACCTGGACCCATGTCCTCTGGGAGCCCTGAGGGCTGCAGTGGTGGGTGCCACACTCTCCCCTGTTTACTGAAAGGGCAAGCGCAAGCAAATATCAGTCAGTAGTTTCACATGGAAACAACCCAAAAATCTTTGCTAGAACTAGGAATATCTTACCCACTTTTTGGTTTAACAAGCAGATGGCACTGCCTCCCAAAATAGTAATGTCACCCATGCATTGAAAAAGGCAGAAACTTTTTAACCTAAACTCTTAAAATGTTTCCTTGAAACAGTATTTTGCAGTGAATCCAGAAAGTGTTCTGCGCCTTTTATTTTTGGCTTAAAATGGGATTTTTAAAGCAGAATCTTTGGGGGAAGAAAAATAAGGAGAACAAAAAATAATGAGGAAAAGCAAAGTGTAAAAAAGTGAGTGGTTTTCTTAATTTTGAGGAAATTATGATTGTGAAAGTATAATAAACCGCAATTACACACACACACACGAGACTGCACTTTTACCTTACAAAAGAGCTGCTCTTAGGGTATAAAATTGCTTTAATATTGCACTAAGACAAGCGTTTTTAAAAAAATGGATTATGATAATGGATTTTCAAAGCAGAAGTAAATCTGCTTTTCCCTGAGAATAGAGCTTTATAGAAGGGAAACTTCACAATGCCAGTGGTGTGCATTTTGCTGCATTTCACAAGATCTCTCATTATTTAAATTCCTATGTATTTATGTCATACATGGATAAACGACCTTATTGTTCAGAACATGTCTTTATATGAACATCTCTGCTGTTAGAACTGGTGTTATTTTGCTTTTTTTCCCCCTTACCAAGTCAGAACAAAAGTCTCTTTTAGCGCAGTTTTGGGAACTTCACGCAAATGGCAGTTTTTACACATCAATCGTCGGTTTAATAACACTAATGATAAGAGGGGAATTAACGGTAATGGGGTGACTTTTTGGCAAGCAAATCAGAGTTTATAGAGTAGTTTCTGCTATGTCAAACTTTATAGTTCAGTGTTATCAAAAGTGTTAGCAGTGAGCATTAAGATTAAACTATTGAACTGATAGCAAGCTGGGGTTACTGAACCACAACTTCCTTGCACAAGGATTGATTATTTAGAAATCCATTGTAGAAGATAGGAAGAGGTAGTGATAGCCTTCTGGGACAGCAGGGAGCCATTTACAGAGCAAAATAAATTTGCCAGGGGATACAAATCTGTCTGAACACACTCAATCTCTCTCTCTCTTAAAGCAACACTGGCTAGGCTCTCAGTCTTCCCTAAGGCATAGAGTTTGGTCATTCTTTCTTCCAACCCATCCTTGCCACAACAGCACTTTGCAGCATTTGAAGTCCAGTCCTGCATCCACTCACATGAGTGACCCTAGTGGCTTCACAGGTGCTGTTCATAGGGGTTTGTGCTGCAGGGAAAGCGTGATAGCGGCCTTTCAGTATTGTAAGGGGAGCTACAAGAAAGTAGGGGACAGACTCTAAAGCAGTGTCTGTTGTGATAGGACTAGGGAAAATGGTTTCAAATTGAGAGACAGGAGATTTAGACTGGATATAAGGGAAAAGTTTTTTTTTACAATAAGGGTGGTGAAGCACTGGAACAGGTCGCCCAGAGAGGTGGTGGATGCCTCATCCCTGGAGACCTTCAAGGTCAGGTTGGACAGGGCTCTGAGCAACCTGATCCAGCTGTAGATGTCCCTGTTCACTGCAGGGGAGTTGGACTAGATGGCCTTTAAAGGTCCCTTCCAACTCAGATGATTCTATGATTCTACGAGGAGAGGAAAACAGCAAAGGCAGTGAGAACAAATGGGTCTTCTGTGGGAGGATGAACGACTATGCAGAGCCACACTTGAACATTGTGCCTAGATCACAACCACAGTAATGATAGTGAATATAAATAAAGTGTTTGCTTTCCCACCATACAAAAAAGATATGTCAAAATGGCAGCTTTTTGGAATAAAGATACCATAGGAGAAGTGAACAATAGCAGATTTAAAAAAAAAATGCATGGGCCAACACAGTAAGAAACAGCCTGCACAGCTACAAGCACTACGAATGGGTGCTTAACCAGGCATAGTGGTATCTCATGGCAATGATGGTCTAGGGACACAAGTAGGACAAACTTTTTATCTCTTAGATCTTAATACCACTTTCTATCCAGACAACAGACAGACAGACCATAGTGTCACACCCCACGCCACCCTAGCACAGTTCTAATGCGGGAAGTACTCACGCCAGACATAAACTATGCTTTGTTTCCTCCCACTCACCTATATATCACAATCAGTATCACAATAAATTGCTCCAGTGTTGAATCCCATCCCACAGAGGGAACCTTCCTTTCCATGGATGCCTTACTGCTTTTTCACACTATCAATACATTTGATGCTATGGTTTCCAGATACAGGCTACAAAGACTGAATCCAGTATCCCTAGGAAGCATGCTGCCCAATCATTATTTACAGCGTGCACATTTAGTGATGGTTTTTATGAGTTGGCAAGTGGAAAAAGATGTCTTCAGGCAGTACAAAGTCTGCTAAAGTTTTACAAGAAGCCCCAAGGCAGGCAGGGCCTATTACATGCCACAGGAATGAAACATAGCCTCTTTGGGTAGAAGCTGCTTTATCATAGAACAAGAAGTGGCATTTTTGGAGAACTGTGGGTGCTGCACTGTCTTCTCCATGATAAAACTATGAAACAACAGGAACTTGTATGTGCTGTCTGCATGTAAAATCAGAAACAGAGAAGCAGGTAAGCCCAGTCTCTGGGCTACTGCCCCTGTGAGGTCACTGCAGAGAAAGAAAGTGAGAAATAACAATTCCACCCCACACTTACGGGAAGAAAGCATTTGCAGTAGGTCTCATGTGGGACAGGGTGCGTGACGAGTGAGACAACAGAGCGAGGAACACACGAGTATGACTATCAGCGCATGGGCACACATGCACACGTCCCTGCATTGTTGCTGTCACCACAACACCATGTTGCTAGCTGTCAGCATCTGACCTTGCCATGCTGTCCAAATGGGGAGACCATAAATCTTGTGCCCCCTGATCTGATGCTGCTCACCCCAATCCAGCTGGAGCTGCATACCCTCAGGCACTGCTAGTGACAATGGTCACAACCTTCGTCCCTCCACAAACCTATGCCAGTGCCACCCCATAACCCAAATGCTGCTCAGAGAGCAAGCCCTCTGTCAAATAAAGAAACGCATGGAGATCACTGCCTGAGCTAGGAACACACTCCTCCAAGTCTAGAGGAGTCACAATTCCTACACCAGCAATGGGAGCTGCGCATGCTTACTGCTTGCTGCAGGTTGGTATCTGCTCTGAACAACTGCTAGAAAAATTCTGTTGCTTCATCAATACATTTGTAATTCAACCAAAAAAAAAAAAAAAAAAATTAAAAAGCAACTGAAGAGCTCTGCATGGTAAACATCAGAAAAATGCTGCTTTCCAACCCTGCAGCCAGTTGTTCTGTAATATCTTCTGCTTTGTGCTGACAACCTTTTTTCCCTCCAATCATTCAGACACAATGCCTTCAGGTCTGTCTAAGTAATGTAATTTACTGGAGTGGAATTCCCTTGATACCTTCTGCAGCACTCAGTGACAGTATCATTTATACTCTACACTGTCAAGCCATGACACTGATACATTGGCTTTCATCCCTCATTCAGCACAGAGCGTGCAATTTCACCTTCCATTGTGCCCTTTCGCAGACTGCGCGTACAAATTTACTCCATTCATTCCTAATTACAATCCTCTGCTGAAATGCTCTCATTAGGTTTGCATTTCTCACTCCAAACGTCAATCTTATTTGAAAATTCCAATTTTCTGGAAGATCCATCCATTAGCAGCAACCTCCCAAGCATTCCTTAACTGAGTGCATTAAAAGTGAAACCGGCAGAGCAGAGATGCACTTAAAACGAACCATTAGAGTAAATCTCCATCACTAATGCTTTTGTACTACTGCTAACGAGCCCTCCACTGGCCAGCCCCATTCCTCCAGCACCAAGCCGCCCCGCAGCTGCCCCATCGGGACCCGCTCCCAATTCCAGGCTGGACAGGGCTGCGAAGCTGGAAGGGGGCTGCAGGCTATCGACGCCACGCGAGAGCTGCACAGAGAGGGGCTGTGGCAGTGGTGGAAACGTCTGAGCACAGACCGGTGGCTGTGGGGAAGTTGAGAACAAAACAAGCTCGGGGTTTCCCGAGGCAGAAGGCACTCTGCTATGCAAGCCAACAGGTTGCTGGAGCTGAAAATCTCAATCGATCGCATTGCTTTGGTCTCCCGCACTAATCCTAATCATGCCTGTTCACCTCAGATAGTGCAGAGAACACACAAACCTCCAGAGTACCCTGAGCAGCTCTGCAAGGGGTTGAAATGATCAAAAAGAGCCCCCTCTGCCTCTTTTAGAAAAAGGTAAACCCCTTAAAAATGTCATCACCATACAAGGGAAAAAATCACGATCCCCGTGGCGTGTACTGACGGCTGCACAATGCCAGCTCTAAAAATAGCCCGCGTGGCGGTACCCCCGGATGGGACCAGGCTGCCTCATCCCGCTGGAAAGTGCAGAAGGGGTGAGCGGAGCGTGGGCGCCATGCCACTTGACACACGCTTTCCTGGCGTTATTGCCAAAGCCATCAGTCTAAACTCAGCCGCATCCAACAGCAGCACAGGGAGAGGGGAACCACCTCTGCAGCTGTATCAAAAACGGAAAATTCCACAGAAAAAATGACAACATACATTTACAATCCTTGTCAGCATCTGGCCACCTGCAGGAATGAGATGTGCAGGCAACTGCAACAGATGTAATGTAATTCCCTGCAGAAAACACCACTAAGGAAACTTAATTATTTCTGAAGTTTTCCCCATTCTCGCCTGAAATATTTTAAATCTTGATTACAGCGTTTGCTCTCTTGCCTTTTGCACTTTGCATCAAGGCAGGAGCTGGTCCAGCGGGTGCATGCAGATGTGAGAACAGAAACACGTATTTCGGCAGCGAGGCAAAAGTAAGGCAGCAAGGATGCACGGCACTCTCCTGAGGAGAGGGAGAGGTTTGAATCAGGGTGATTTAAAGGATTTTGTATTACATAGTGAAAGACTCACCACCGACAGCATCAATATTCCATGGAACAACCGCGTGTGCCTCTCTCTAAGTGGCTCCAACACACCACATCCTCTGCGCAACACAGCGTTACTCAGAGTGAAAACCTATTGTCTTAGCCCAGCTCTCAAGTTGAACAGAGGAATGCTTCTGCTACCCTGCGAAGCCTGAAAAACCTGGAAAGGTTACGAAGCGACAAGAAAGCTGCAAAGCTCGAGGTGACACACAATGGAAAATGAGTTTTGAGCTTCTGTACCTTCAGTTCCACAGCTCCTGAATAGCAGCTCTCTCTGCCCATCCATGAGCGCACAGGCACACTCATCCTCTGGAAATGCCACGACGACTCAACGCGTGAGGCAGGGACAGCACCCAACCTTAGACCGTGAGTTATGAATTTCCCTGCAGATGCTGACAACACCTCTCTGTAATGTTTCTCTCGGCCACAAGCTGACGTATCAAATAGTGTGGTCATAACAGATTTAGTAGCTCAATATAGTTCAACTAATTTAGCAGACTCCTAACCGGTGCAGCTACCTGGAAAAGCCACCGAGACAGCATATATCAATACCGTCACCCTAAAATGAAACCAAAAGAACTTTATGTGCCAAAAGTTAACACTGAGAATTTGTTTCTTGATGCTCAGCAGAGTTGTATAGATTTCTTTTTTATCTTATTTTATTTTATTTTATTTTATTGGCAGAAGATTAAGATCTGGATCAGCAGTTCAAGTTATGCCAGTGAAGTTTTGGAGGGCTGACTACAAAGATCTTTCAGCCCTTTTTTCCAGAACAATTCCCTTTTTCACAGAACAATTCTGCTTCCAAAATTCTTTCATCACCACCTCTTACTTATGCACTAAGCCTAACTCCTCTTTTCTTTAAAAAAACCCAAACAAACAAGAATTTGATGAATTAACACAGCTAGACAACACTGCAAAGAAACTCTCTCACTCCAACAGACACATTCACAAGTATTTATGCACAGGACTCACCAGACAGAGATGAAGCTGCATGCAAGCCAGTCATCAGAGCTAACAGAACAATTATGCTTGCTCTACAAATTCTGAAGCACTTGAATCTTATTTTTAGTAGTACACAAAGGGCAATAAATGGAAAATCTTATTGTAACCACTGCTTCTTCTTGGCCACCCACACTTCCAGCACCTACAGCACAAGTATATAAACGCAAAAAACCCAGAACTCATGGCTCATCTGAAGAAGGGATGCAAACTAGCTAACTGCTGTTACTTTTTTTTCCAATTTGTATGTAGAGTGTCATTATACTTTGGTAACCATCACAGACAGATATTCACACACCGAGCGTATCTCCCATGTCAGGTATCCTGTGGGATTTTAATACATGTAATTAACTGCTTTCTCTCAGTTATCTGGCAGAGTTGCCCTCTAATTTAGCTGATCACTGATCAATTTTCAAATGATGAAATAGAGAAGATGCCTCTCCCTAGCTCTGTTTCTTCCCCTCACCCCAGTCCCAAACTGATGATGTGCACTCAGTTAATGCGTCACTTACCTGTGAGAAATTATGCTGAATACACTACCCAGAAACTGGCAATTAAAAAAAAAATAAATCCCTTTACACTCGTAATAGTAGAAGAACTTCAAACCAATTGCTGTCAGGGATGATTTCATTATGTTTAAATCCACCTTACTTCAAGTTGCTTTGCAAATTACTTTTTAATTTTATCCATAAAACTCCTGTATGTACTACAACGCTGCATTATCCTCCTCTCCTGTGCTTGATTATTTCATTTAACCAGCTCTGCAAAGCAACACAAGTATGAACCTAATTATCATCTGAAAATCTGCAGAAAGCCAACCCAATTAACTGAGTAAAAAAGAAATAAAGAAAAAAGGTCTGTCTTATGACCAGACTAAATAAAAGAATAGGTGAGGCCATGTCTGGAGATGGGGAGTTAACAATCTGCTGTCATTAATTATCTTGCTGTCTCTGAGAATTCGAAGTATTCTAGCCAAGAAAGCAGCCACTACAACACTCGAGCTTCTGAACTCTTTGCAAATCACAATAGGAAACCCTCCCCGTAAGCTAGCAATCTGCATTTAGCCTGATATTTTAAGACAGAGCACCAGCTCCAGGAAATCGCACCTGTACCTGCCCTTGGCTTGCACACTGATGGCCAGCTAGGCCCTGGTGCCCACCACCTTCCAGCAGCCCGCACCAAGCTGGGCACACAGCTGGCTGCTTTGAGTACCCAGTGCTGCTGAAATCAGGTAAATGCTTCTCTGGCAACGATTTGGGGCACAGGAGCGCATGGTGAGTGCCACAGCAGCACAGGTATCTAAGTATTATGAAAATAAATGGGTCATACACCGCTGAGCTAACAACCACACCACCCCCAAACCGGGTGTGTAATGACTGTGCAGAGCTCTGCCAGAGGGAAAGGAGAGATTTCAACAGCAGTGAAAACAAAACTGATGTGGTGAGATGGATTTTACTTTTCACCGGTTTGGGTTAGAGAGAAAGTTGAGCTCCCTGTCACCCTCTCGCAGCGTTTTACACTAAAGAAGCGCAGCGGTGGCAGGTAGGCGGTCCTATGGCAAGGCAAGGAGCGGGCAGGGTGCTGCTGCCCGCCTCAGGGCCACGGTGGGCTGTCGTGTTCCCTGAGGCAAGGGGAAGCGCTGCGGCTGGCAGAGGGCTGTGACTCAGTGCTGCGGGCTGACACATGCAGCCCGTCACCTGCGGCGGCAAAAACACCGCCCGCGCTACAACAGCACGGTCATGCGGGTGGCACCAAGTCAGCAAAGGAGATTTCTCCTCGGTGGTAGGAAAACTGGGTGGGTGATGAACAGGTTGAGAGTGGCCTGGCAGAAAAGGACTTGGGGACAGGGTGGATGAAAAATTGAATATAAGTCAGCGGTATGTGCTGCTGCCCAAAAAGCCGACCATATCCTGGGCTGCATCAAAAGACAGCAGGAGAGAGGGAGGTGATTGTCCCTCTCTGCTCTGCTCTTGCGAGGCCCCACCTGCAGTGCTGCATCCAGGCCTGGGGCCTCTAGCACAAGAAAGACGTGGAGCTGCTGGAGTGGGTCCAGAGGAGGCCATGGAGATTATCAGAGGTCTGGAGCATCTCTCCTATGAAGAGAGGGTGAGGGAGACTTTACAGCGACCTTCCCAATACTTGAAGGTGGCTGACAAGATGCTAGAGAGGGACTTTTTACAAGGATATGCAGTGATAGGACAAGGTGTAATGGTTTTAAGCTACAAGAGGGGAGATTTAGATTAGACTTTAGGAAGAAATTCATCACTGTGAGGGTGGTGAGGCACTGGCACAGGCTGTCCAGAGAAGCTGTGGATGTCCCATCCCTGGAAGTATTCAAGGCTGGGCTAGATGGGGTTTTGAGCAGCCTGGCCTAGTGGAAGGTGCCGCTGCCCACAACTGATGGGGTGGCACTACCACAGAGAAACACAAACGCAAGGACAGAGGAGGGCTTTATTTTAAAAATCAGATTTGGTGGCTGATATGGCCACACCTAATGTCAAAGCCCAGTGGTGGATACTTGGTAGTACAAAAACATCGTGCCCTGAGCCACAGCCCTCCTGCTTCAGAACACTTGCATTGGGTTTGGTAACCAGAGTGACAAGTGTCTGGTAAGTAGGTTTGCACAGGGATGTGACCTCACCTTCAGAAAGCTAACTTGCTTCATAATTCAATGAAGTTACCTGACCTTTCAGTGTAGATTTAAAATATGATAGCATTTTTCCCCAGTCCCTGGTGGTAGGCGGATGACACCAAAATCTGCATCTTCAAATTTTACAATATTTACGTCTGCCTACAGATGGTCACAGGAATTCCAGATTTTTTTTTTTAAATTGAAATATTCTGAAGAACTCATACCTAGCAAACATGAATTTCAGGTGAAGAGGTTTTCTGAAATTGAGGGGTTTTTTTTTTTTTTTTTAAAACAA
>VXAV01006190.1:23477-34432 GCA_013399715.1 Alectura lathami
AGTTCTGGGCCCCTCAGTTCAAGAAGGACAGGGAACTGCTGGAGAGGGTCCAGCGCAGAGCCACCAAGATGATGAAGGGAGTGGAGCACCTCCCTTATGAGGAAAGGCTGAGGGAGCTGGGTCTCTTCAGCATGGAGAAGAGGAGACTGAGGGGTGACCTCATTAATGTTTATAAATATGTAAAGGGTGGGTGTCAGGAGGATGGAGGCAGGCTCTTTGCTGTGACATCCAGTGACAGGACAAGGGGCAATGGGTGCAAGCTGGAACATAGGAGGTTCCGCTTAAATATGTGGAGAAATTTCTTCACGGTGAGGGTGACAGAGCACTGGAACAGGCTGCCCAGAGAGGTTGTGGAGTCTCCTTCTCTGGAGACATTCAAAACTCGCCTGGATGTGTTCCTGTGCGATCTGATCTAGGTGTTCCTGCTTTGGCAGGGGGATTGGACTAGATGATCTTTCAAGGTCCCTTCCAATCTCTAACATTCTGTGATTCTGCGATTCTGTGATCATGACAATTATGCTGCCTCATGTATCATATGTGTTTTGAGGTTGTATTCTGTATATCAAAAATCTGTGGCTGTCCTTGTACTACGTCGTGATACTTTTAGGTAAATTATTTCTGCCTCTTAGAAATTTTTCCAGTGGCAATCCAAGATAAAAATGTAAATAAAATTTTCATTATATACTACAATGAGCATTTCTCTGATAATTCAATTACTTTACACACTGAGAGGCAATTATGCTTATTGTCTATCATAACAATTTACATTATGCCTTTTCAAAGTTTCGTATTTTGTGTGGGGAACTTTTAACAGGTATTTTTAGCAGCCACTTGCTGTACTTTTTAAATAATTCTTTTTCTCTCTTAATTCATCAGTAAGAACCTATTAACCATCCTACTCGGTAAAGCTTACATGTTTGAAAAGCCAACGCACAAATGCACAAAAAATGCAATATATTTAGTATATAAAAGCCAATCTACAATTCTAATATATATTTAGTCTGCGGACACATTTCTATGCAACAACCATATGCTTCTTTGAAACTGACAATATTTTAATTTCTACATTTTTAACAAGTGACTAAATATTTACAGAATGTTACACGAATACTGCAAATAGTACAGTAGGAAAACATACAGAACCAATGGTTTGCAGTTCCAAATATTTCCATATAATCTTTCATTC
Organism: Alectura lathami; assembly: GCA_013399715.1. Classification (NCBI taxonomy): domain Eukaryota; kingdom Metazoa; phylum Chordata; class Aves; order Galliformes; family Megapodiidae; genus Alectura; species Alectura lathami. The sequence continues at coordinate 24,664 of VXAV01006190.1, forward strand.
ACATTCCTTAATGTATTTCAAAACTACAGTTTTGTTGATAACAACCTATATTTCAGTTTATTTTTTGTTAATGAATTCCACATCAAGCTTCCTTCCTGCAGATGCTTGAAAAAGGATTTTGTTTACTGTCAGCATAACGTCCATTGAGTATCTGAAAGTCAAACCATTTTTTCTGCTTCATGCATCACCTTCTGAAGTAAATAATGTGGACCTCATAGTAGAAAGTGTTCTTGTTGCTAAAATAAACAGAAATAAATTTATTCGTCTTTGTGTAATGCCAGAGGCAGGACAACATGCTTTGTCAGTAAGATAATCAGTTGCTAAACCGTATGTAGTGCAAAAAAACCACAAGGAATTGATACAACACAGCTACAAAAATATCAATTTTAGATTTCTGTTCTTAAGTGTACTCCGTACTATAAGGAAAATTACATATCAAAGTGTTGAAAATAGTTTTTTATTAACATATGCTGTGATTATTAGAAAAAGAAAGTTTGCTTTACAAGCAATAGATCTGATCTCCAGAAATATTTCTAACAGGTATTAGATTGCATTTCTTAATGAAGAGAACTGAAAAAAATTAGTGAATCTGTTTCATGGAGTGACGATCCTTCCATTCACTTTTGTGGGTTTAGAATTTCACCTTGCACATCTATCTGTGTGCTCAAAATTCAGAATCATTTACATGTTTCTCCTAATCTTTATAAAGAAAATTATATAGCATAAAATGGAAATGGCAACACTTTATTACAAAAACAACTCATGCAAGAAAATGCTTGTGCATTTCTATAGTTAGAACAAATGTTTTCAGATATGTGTGGCTTTCATTTGGAGAAAGTCCTTCTGCAGCAGGACTACCCCCACACTTTATGTAAAACATACACTCAGTTCTATGTGGGATTGACATCAAACGTAATGTAATCCAAAATAAAACCAAATGTTATTCGTAAGTATATATTCAGCCAAAAATGCACATGCACCCCAGTTCTCCCAAAACCATCTCTATCACTTTCAGTTTACTTCTCAACAGTTTTATTTTTTTCCCATTATTCACTGTTGCCATTTTTAATGGTCAGTTGTGCTGAAATACAACATTTACCATCACAAGTGTATTTCACATCCTACTGTTATTTTAAAGATTAGTATTAATATGAATTTTTTTCTGAATTTGTGTGTCTCTTCATTTAGTTATTTAAATTGTTTTACAAATCAAAATCTTCAAATGAACCAAATAGATATGTTTAGAAAATAGTCATCAAGCACTTCCATGACAGATGATGTTTACAAACGTATTTTAGCTCTCTGCCACTGCCATAACTATTTGTCTCATGTTATCTGTCCCTTGTCCATGGCTCAACTCATCCTTCCTAGCCAGAGTAGCTTGACAAAGTGACCCTGTCTCTGAGGACTCAAACTCTACCATGTGTGTTTCTACATTTACATTTGATCACAGCCTGGTATTGAATATATGCACTGAATATCAGTTCAAGAAAACTCATCCTTTTCACTTTAAACTTTGATCAACTGGTGACTAATCTACTGAACTGGTGTCTGAAATGTTTCAAAAGTAGAAACACTGATCAAAAATTGTCAATCATCATTTTAAAAAATTAATATCTTCTCCTCATGTACAGATCGGATGCTACTAAGGTGGCTGTTCCCCTACGCTGTCCCTGTTTAGTTCAGCCTTTGGGTTGGGAAGGTTGTGAGAGTAGCTCAGCCTCTCTCTGGATTCTTTGATGCAGTGAAAAACAGTCCCAGTGAGGGTTTTGAGAGTGCATTTCTTCCCAGCAGCAGCTGGAGCACAGGCACTGGCTCTTGTCAGACAGGCTACCAGACAGGTTTTAAAATTCTTTATGCAGCTTAATGACTGTTCCTAGTGCTGTGGAGGTGAACGTTAGCACGACCTGGTACGAAGCTGGCCCATCTGCTTAATCAGCTTCCAGGATACTTTTTTTTTTCTCTGGTAGGAAGGCATTTCATTATTTTTTGATGTTGGTATAGCTGAAGGGATGAAGGCTTTAAGAAAATGATCCCCTTGCCTAATTGTTTACGATACGTCCCACTTCACCCAGCTGTGCTTTCCTGGCCCCAGCTGCCAGGAAGCCAGCCTCCCGGTGCAGCTGCAAGCACATTAGTCTTTTGTGCAAGCCACCAGGCACGGGAGGAAAAACATTGGAGGCTCAAGGCCTTAAGCTGGCAGAAGCAACGTACATCATTCAGGTAAACTGTTTAATGCCTGCAGGGAGAATGTTGGCTGCGGTGTACTCACCTCAGTCCTCGCCAGCACACTGTAACAGTAATGGCAATAGGAAAGGAAAAAGCAGAGGAGGACGCTGTATGCCAGCTGCTGCAAATGTCGAGATTTGCTTTAGATTTTATACATCTAATTCTCACTTTGTTTACTTATCTGCCAGCTAGATCTTTGTATGATTCAAAACAATTGAGGTATATCTGACATTTCATAACAAAAAGAGAAATTCAGCTCCTGGTTGCTGGCTTATATTAATGTGTATTTAATGGGCTTTATTTAAGAAATATCTCTTGCAGTTTAGTGATCTCAAGCAAAACTGTTTAGGAGTAGAGCACTTGATGAGAAATAGGTCAGATAAAAATAACACATTTAGAGGGGAGAAATATATGTGTCTGAACTTTTGCACGTGCAACCATTGCTACAGCTTTTTAGATTTTAATAATTTATTAATTTTCCATTCAATTTTTACAATAATTAACTAATGAATGAAACCGCATCCTGCTTAGAATGACGCTGTAATCCAGGGTCAGAAGATGAGGACAAATTTTCTTGACTATTTCTTCATTAATACAACAAGAAATAAATCAATGTATTTTAAAGGGTTTTAGGCAATTTTGAATTCTTTGAACCACAGTCATACTTGAATATATCTCCTAGGAACCAACTATTCTGTGCTTCTGTAAGCACCACATTTTCACCAAAGATGAAGTAAACTTACTTTTTCTTTCTTTCCTTCTTTCTTTCTTTCTTTCTTTCTTTCTTTCTTTCTTTCTTTCTTTCTTTCTTTCTTTCTTTCTTTCTTTCTTTCTTTCTTTCTTTCTTTCTTTCTTTCTTTCTTTCTTTTTTTTTCTTTCTTTCTTTCTCTCTTTCTTTCTTTCTTTCTCTCTTTCTTTCTCTCTTTCTTTCTCTCTTTCTTTCTCTCTTTCTTTCTTTTTCTTTCTCTCTTCCTTTCTTCCTTTCTTCCTTTCTTCCTTTCTTCCTTTCTTCCTTTCTTTCTCTTTCTTTCTTTCCTTTCTTTCTTTCTTTCCCCCACATCTCCATGCTTCTTCTACTCTTTTTCTGCTCTGCAAGTTCCAATTCTTCTACTTTTCCAGAAATCTGGTTCCTTCAGCCTCTCAGAGGCAACTTCTTATCCTCAAAAAGCTTGTTAGCAAAAAAAGGAAATTCTTTTTCTCCTACTTCTTGTACAGCTGCTAGTCTTTAAATCAAAACTTTCTTCCATGATGGCTATTTCCAAAATAGCTTTAACTGGTTAAAAACCTGTCTCATATCCACGTGGAGATCTGACCTTTCATACCACAAAGCCAAAATTAACATTCACTCTCTACATTAACCGCCATTCCTATAGGAATCGTCATAATTTCTCTCTTCTGTGTCTCTCTGCAGGCATTTTGTTGCTCTTCACAGATGGAATCAAAAGCAAAAATCCAAAAAACAGCATATATATTTTTGTAATTGTCAGGAAATAGGCACTGTAGGATATCTTTGCCAAGGTTTGTGTTGGACACAGAATATATTTCCTGTTTTTGGAGTACAAATATTACACATATTGACTTCACTCCATGATTATTGATGTTACCTACCAATTAAATTTCACACAGGTGAAACAAGAAGTAACTTTATAGGACAATTATTGCACAGAAGCTTTGCTAACTGCACCATTGTGTGCCACAGCTCCTCGTAAACCTTTACTCAATTTAACAGCAATTATGGCTACCCTCATTTTTCTTCAAAGCAATATGCATGTATGACACAGGTTGTATGAGGAAAAATTATGGACTGTACCTGCCTAGATCCACACTGCTTATAATCTGAGGACAGAAGGTAACTTCTCTTGAAGGTACTCCCATGATGTGGAACAATTACACTATTTTGAGGAAGAAAGGAGAAACAGAGAGGAGTCATTAGTAAATGCTACTCTTCAAGATCTTAGGCTAGCTATTAGGAAGAAATTCTTTCCTGTGAGGGTGGTGAGACACTGGCACAGGTTGCCCAGAGAGGCTGCGAGTGCCCCCTCCCTGGAAGTGCTCAGGGCCAGGCTGGATGGGGCTCTGAGCAACCTGGTCTAGTGGGAGGTGTCCCTGCCCATGGCACGGGGCTTGGAACTAGATGATCGTTAAGGTCCCTTCCAACCCAAACCACTCTATGATTCTGATTCTATCTTTTCCAGTTTGCGGTTTCTCAGGGAATATAGTCCCTACCCACCTCTCTCCTCTGTAAGAACAAAACAAACAAAAAAACCCCACCAAAACTGCAAAATAAATATTTAGTCAAAATAACAAACAAACAAAAAAAACCTTTATCTTATTTGTGCTAATTTATTCAATCATTTTTAATCTGTTCAGATATAAGCAATTTCTCCATAAGAAAGCCCAAGTATATGCTTTCTTTCATAATGTCCAAATGATGGGTTTATATATAATGGTTGCCTTAGAGCTTAATTTGTTTGTTATTATAAAAATACACAGGTTCTGCAGTGTTTACTTATTTCAAAAAATTGTTACCACCAAACAGAAAAGGGATTTTATGTCATTGCCCTTAATGTAATTCAGTTTAAGAATGCTACAACCATAAAAGAAGCAAACTGCTAACTCACATATTAATATTTATGCTAAGAGAATTAACCTTGCTTACAAGTAGCTCTTTTATAATAAATTTATTTTTAAACAATATTTTTTTTTGAAAATGTACATATTTATTTGAGAATTTCTCTACTTAAACGTGCCTTTACAATTCAGTTTTTAGAATAGTATATATAGAAAATAGAAGATACAGTAATTTTTCCAGACTAGAACAGGCTTTCTGCATACGTTCCTGTGAAAATTTCAAAACAAAAACAAAGCCCTCCTACCAAATGCTAAGATAGATTTTCAGTCCTAATACCTGGGAAATGCAGGATTCTAAAAGAAGGGATGAAATAACATTCAATTTATTACTTTAAAGAGGAAACTGTCTATATTTCTACCATCATTTTACATCCCAGGTCTTCCAATAAGATTTCTTTGTTGGAATACAAATTTTATCCAAGAGAAATATTAATGTTTCCCCATTTTCATTTTAATCAGTGCTATTAAGAATCTAACTACATTTATCAGTTACAACAGCTACCTTTCCTGACTCTGGACCTGCAGCACCTCATAAATTTGCTGATTCTTCATCTGAAAGACCTTTTGAGTTGTAGCTGTAAGACATATTTTCTGAAGATGTTTTCTTGCCACACATGTGACATGGATGTGAATTTTTGGCAGTTTTAAAGTTCAGTTCTCAATAATGTTTTTGTCTGTTTGAGAACATGACATTGCAATTTTTTTTTCTACCAGAGTTTCCATTACCCTCTTTTTAATAAAAAATACAGAAGGTTACAAAGCATAATTGAATATTTAAAAAAATGATATATTTATTTCAAATATCAGCGATTAGGCAATTCTAATGCTCAAAATAAGATTAAAACCTCTTTCCTTCATGCTGTGCACTTCAGATATATTAAAGCCCAGGAGAGTCAGGCTCAGATGATTTATGAGTTAATGATTTTTATAGGTCTCCATATCAACAAGTTTCTTCAGCATGGGGTTACCTTTCAAAACCTTAAACCACTAAGGTTATTCTCAAAGCTGACATTTGTTGCTGATACAGAGACGTATGCAAGTCAAATTGTCTGATATCTGCTACAGCATCCTAAAACAAGCGTATCTCAGCAACAATAGGCCTTGTCACTACCCAAGAAATGCAGGAAGAAAGGATTGTTGAGTTTGACAGGATGATAGGCTATATGGGTTATATGTACAGAAAGAATGACATATGAGAACACATATCTAACGTTTTCAAGGTTAAATTTCTGAAAATAATATTTTTTCTCCCTCCTTTATTATTATTATTAGAAGGTGGGATGGGATGGGAGAGGAAAGAGGTAAATATAAAGTATGCCACTCAAATGCTGTTTCTACCTCCTGTGGAAGCAAAATAAACATTTGGATACAGTTTACTAAACCTAGTTAAACCATCATATTTCCATTGAAACGTGATTTATGGTATTGATTTTTTTTTTTTTTTCTAACCTTGCAGAACATCACCTAAAGAAATAGACATAATTTTCTGAATAAACTACACCAATTTTCTGGTTGTCCACAGCTGACAAATTATTTATTTTTTCTTTGTGCCGTACGATGGCCAGTAAAATATAAAACTGACTGGGACTATAATCAAAGAGTATTTCTGCAAATCATTCAATGCCAATCTGGGGCAATTTTCAATTACTCTCAGGACAGATTTTTCCAATTGACTAGACAGAAAGTGGCAAGAAAGATTTAAGAAATGCCTTGTAAGTGCTGATCTGAGAACTTAGTACCAAATATCATCAATCTGTATCCTTCTGAGACCAACGGCTTTACAAAATAGGCTATTGAACTTACACGAGCATTCAGTTACAGAATTATATATTGATGGTTCAGTATCTTGGGATTTTTAGTATTAAAGAGAATAGATATAGACTTACACTTTGACTGTTTTCAATTATCATATGCTTCGTTAGATTAATGACTAAATTGACCCATTTTCTTTTGTGAAGATACTCACTAAGGTGTTTCAGTGGGTTACCAGTAGTAACCTGACAATTTATGCAGATGTCTGGAACAAAAAGGTTTGATGTGGAAAGAACTAAACTAATAGACTCAGCATAGCAAAAAATAGAACATAAATAATAACCTAAAGATTTTCCAGAAATCATAAAAATGCTAAAATTTGATAGAGATATGGTAAAATTGTGTAAGTATTTTAGAGATTTTATAACAGCATTTATTATTTTTTTAATGTAAATGTGAACATAAGGCAAAAAAAAAAAAAAATTAGAAAAGTAAGCCTCTTTCCTGGCAATGTAAAGATCCAAATAATTCTGACAAATAGCTTTTGCATTAGCTGTAGTTATCATGTATATGAATGAAAACCATGACAAACTAACAAACAAAATCCCACAGTTATGTTGTTACAGGGCTCCTTCAAGGGGGCAAATTGTCAAAATTCTGGGAACATCCATTGTCACAAAAATTTCTACTGACAGAAAATCTCCTTGAAAGCAATGCAAATAGACCTTTGAAAAGAGATTTGGGTTATCTTCCACAACAGTGGAGATCTTGTAACGGAAGAGTTCACATGACTAACATGAGCAAGAGTTAGCCCAATTTACTGTTTATGCTGTCCATTGTAGTGTTTAGAATGAGGTGAAATTCAAAATGAATGTATTTTTTACCTTTTTTTTTTTTTTTTCCCATTGGATAAATTGTCAAAGAAGAGGGGAACATGTATGCAGCTAAATTACTTCCAAATATTGCTCTATTTTTCTTAGGTATTTCATACAGTTAATTTTTGTTCTACTGTTGGGGGAGGAATAGCTAAAGGCCTTCAAGATCTTAATGGTGATGTGTCTAAAATAAGGCATAACATTAGAAACGTTGGTATTTTTGTGTTACAACAGTGCTATCTAAGCACAAGCAAAACCAAAGTCATATAATCATTCCCAGTATGGCATCTTGGACTTTGCCCAGAACAGGGAATAAAGGTGGGAAGAAAAATTGCTTATTAGGGAAGGGAGAGGCAGGGAGGCCACTCTGTGATAATGGATCACTAGTGGCTTGGGACCTTGTCAAAAACCAAAGAGATCCCCAGACAACCCGATCCTAGTTGAACCCTGGCTCAGCTGCAGAGTGTTGTTGTCCTCCAGACATTTGTCCCTCAACATTCTTCCCTGATGGCTCATGTGAGTGAGGCTGCATGCATGCCTGCCAAGCACAAGCACTGCACTGGTACCTTAACCATAAGGATGACTCCTTCCTTACACAGGCATCAGCATTTCACATATCTCAAGACATACACTTTTTTTTTAATGTGGTAGCAAAAATTATGCACCAGAAGGACAGTTGTGATGTATAGTATGGTTTTGTACAATTGTGCTGTGTCCCTGCTCACTACCACGTCTTCCTGAGATGTTCTGCTAAACATGGGGCTCTGAGCAACCTGGTCTAGTGGGAGGTGTCCCTGCCTATAGCAGGGGGTTGGAACTAGATGATCATTAAGGTCCCTTCCAACCCAAACCATTTTATGATTCTGTGATTCTATGATATCCACACATGGGTCCCGATATAAAACCCAGAATGGGAATGTTCAACATAAATATCAGGAGGCTAAATGATGAAGCTGGGCTCCTATAAAACTAATCTCAGACAGACAGTGTTTTCTTACCTCCTTTAGACAGGGAATTTCCTGTAAAAATGACAGAGTTCCCATGAAACCAAAATAACTTCTTCAATAAACTCTATGTATTTCTGAAGACAATAAACAGTGTCAGATTTAAGCAACACAGAGTTTATAAATGCTGAGATTTAACAGCAAGTCCTTCCTCCAGCTTCTAGGATAGTTCTTTAGTGGAAGGTCTGCCACCTACTGAATTAACTGTTCCTTTCTTTTAGGTACATGGTCCTAGGTTCTCAGGTACTCAAAGATACATATACTCACAAATTTCAGTGTCTGAGGTCCTGTATCATCAGGCTTATCCTACTGATTATATGCTTGTTCATGAGTGAGAGAAAATACATTTCTTACATAGAAATAAGAATGTATCTCAGTATGAAAGTGGTTTTTATTATCTTTTTTTTTTTTTTTTTTACTTTTTTGAAAGCAATCCTCTTGCAGTCAGCTTATTGCGAATATTTTTTTTACAGAATTAGAAAGTGGCCGTTTGCTCCTAAGGCTGAACCAAAGAATAATTAATAAGTTTATATTATGATTCTGCACACGTGGGCATTAACCTCAGTGCAATGAAGCAAACAAGTGAACAACTGACAGCACACTGATATGGACACCAGCCAAAATTGCCGTAGCCACCTACTTCATATAGTGTCAATTATCCTCACCAAAACACCAAACATGAACATTTTGATGAACAATGCATTATATCTACATCCATTTCTATGCTGAAAGGCTAATTAAATTGGTAATTGGCATTCATATCTCTAGCTATTATATTTGTATTCAGAATTGTGATAGATGCAATCTGTGTACTTTTTTAAATTCAAGTAGTTTAAAATTAATTTGAAGCCGTACAACAGCAATCATACCCTAATTAGTGAGATAATCAATTAATAAGCTTGTAACTAAGGGTTCTCATGTTGTAGATGGGGAATATTTCAGCTAGGATGAAGTGCAATATTTATATAAAATTAAAAGAAGATAAAAATTAGTGAATCTGTCCTCCAGCCGTGAGACACAGATACGTCTGTTTTTTTTAAGAGGTATCATTTTAACCCCTGCATTATGACAGTGATTCATGTGGCTGCAAGTGCCAGACTTCCATTAAAATAACAGCTTTCTGCAGCCAAAACAGCATGCCATTCTTTAAGTGTTCACACTTACTCTCTTCAGTTAATACATGCAAAGTGATTCCATAAAGCCATTAAAGCAAATATAATAAATGAGTTCAAGACAACTGGTTATTTGTACAGGGAATTAATTGCAGGGTGCAGGGAA
>VXAV01006190.1:44023-54118 GCA_013399715.1 Alectura lathami
GAAGCATTAAGTACATTTGTAAGTATACCAGTCAACTAAACATCATTTTTCAGATATATAAAAAGAAGTAATTTTTCTAAGTTAAAAATATTTTCTAATGGCTTCTCTTGCCATTTCAGTTCCAACTTAGGGTATTTGGACAACTTTACATGGTTTAACATGAATCACAATTTGTCTTTTTCTCTAAACCTGTCAGCTGAATTTTGTTTTACAGTTTGCATTTTAATTTAATCACTTGCCCTTTGCTGTTCTTTCTTTCTTTATTTTTTTTTCCTCAGACATATTCAATTGATTTCACAATTTTATATGTCAAAGAGAGAAAAAATAGGTTTATGCTAGTTACAAATTTGGCACCAGATAAGACAAAGTAATTTATCCTTTCTCTTTGCAAGAGTTACAGATATAACTAAAGTCTTATTTTTACAGTTTTATCAGAGAAGTTGAAAGTCTTTTAATCTGTACAGGGTTCTGATGTTTTAAAACAATTTTTCATGGGTTTTGGGCACATTGCTATCAAACAATTCAAAAGATCTTTCCTGATAGCTGATCTGCATGCTCCAGAAGTTGTTACTTCCACTATTCCTCATCAGACCTTCTGCAAATACATATTGCTGAATTTTGTTCAGGATTTTAGGAAAAAAGCAAAAACAAAAACACACATATATTTCATTTTATATTTTCACCAATCCAGTGCAAACCACAACATGATTTTTCAATATGATTCCAATGCCATTTATTTGCAGGACATAGAATATGAGCCAAATTTAATATCAGAGAATCACAGAATGATTTAGGTTGGAAGGGACCTTAAAGATCACCTAGTTCCAACCCCCCTGCCATGGACAGGGATACTTCCCAACAGAACAGGTTGTTCAGAGCCCCATCCAGCCTGGCCTTGAACATTCTAGGAAGGGGGCACCTCTCTGGGCAACCTGTTCCAGTGTCTCACCGCCCTTACAGTAAAGAATTTATTCCTAACAGCTAGCTTAAATCTCCCCTCTTCCAGTTTATGGCCATTACCCCTCATCCTGTCACTCCATGCCCTTCTAAAGAGTCCCTCTTCAGCTCCCATGTGTGTGTATTTCAAATTCAGGAGCTTCCAATTATATTGTCATATATTGTCCAGATTGTTCCTGTAGACATTGATCCCATCGCAATGATTCCATTACCCTACTTTTTAGTACAAGGATCAGATTCCTTTTTCCAGTCCTACAAGGACATTCTGGTGGATGTCCTTCTAAATTTTATTTTTCCTTAAATCAAGATCTTTTCCTCTGTCCCAAGACAGGATCCTTCTGAAAGCATTACTGCACTATTATCTCATTATGTAAAACAACAAATGGAGTCTCAAGATTTTAGTTCTGCTAAAGATCTTCATATGAGCTTAACAGTGAGTTTGAAGCTGTCTGTTATTCACTTCTACGCATGCATAGGTAGAAATTCCCTATGCATTCCCTGAGCAGATATATTTTTTCTTATGTAAGATAGTGTCTTGCATGCTGGTAGAAATGAACAGATTTATAATCCCAAGGGATTCAGCGATGTGCAGAGGATGATGGGTCACGTGATCTCAGAGAGGCATCTGATAGCAACATCTAGAAGCGAAACGAAGCTCGGTAAGGGAAGCTCATGCTATCGCATTAGCAGTCAGGGTAATTCTCAAATCACTGTCACCCTCAGGGCAACATCTTTTGTCTGTCATCTTTCACCCTCTTATTTGATTACTTTGTACTATCTATACAAGATAATTTTATTAATTCAAACTGCAGCAAACAATCCAATACAAATAGATGCATAGACAGACACATGCATTCTGGCTTGAGTCAGATGTCATTTTTTTGTGATTTTGGTGAAAATATTTTATTTCAATGAAAGAGCTAACAGTTGCTAAAATAGGGCCAAGTCCCGTGTGAGACCATGCAGATGGGAGCAGGGCAAGGGGACAGCTGGGAGAAGCAGGAGCGAGGGACAGTGCTGTTAGGTGAATGCAGCTTCAGACTAGCCTGAAATGTGGCTTAGGGAAATTTACATGGATTTCTGAGGATGTGTAATTCTGCAGATTTTTTAAAAATTAGATGTTTTTTTCTCATACTATGTTTATTCCTACATTTTAGATTAAATAGCACTTTATTTTAAGCTGATCACAAGGCTCAGAAAGGAAAAAGAAAACACAGCCTCCATTTTATATCTGATATAGAAGGAAAGATTAATTCTGGAAGGTGCAATAGGTTGGTTATAACAACAGGATTTAACAGAGCAACATCAGGAGTGTCATCCAAACTTCCCAAAGACTCATTGACAATGCCATGCTCTTGCTCTGACCTGTCAGATATGCATGAAGAGCCTCTGCCCACAATTTCATTTTATGGTTTGGAGGGAGAGCAAATCTAGTTTTATGTAATTCAGAGACATTCATGAATTAATGCCACGCTTGAGGAAGATATAAGCTGTGAGTTTACAGAGGTGGCCAGAAGCTACAAATGTCAAAAAGGAGCACACCTTTGAGAAAACCTAAAAGAACTCCTAAAGTTTGGCAAACTGCACATTGCTAACAAAGAATCAGAATAAAAGTCTGAATGACCCAAAGTAAAGAATGCAGACCATCCAAAGTTATCACTGTGACTGAGAAGAAAGGTTGAGGCTGCTGCATACGGTGCAATCTGTCTCAAGGATATTCTGCCAAGTGCAGACACCAAGGCTTTATTTCACAAAAGCAACTGTGTGCACAATTAACTGTACATATAGTTCAAATGGAGACTGGATATATAGCAGTAGTAGTTAGCTCACCGCACGGTGGTCCTACCGCCACTCCTTATGGAGAGCATTTATTCAGCTGTTTGATGTTTACAGTATATGTATTTCTACCAAAAGCCCATTATAATAATGAAATCTAGCTTACTACAGAGTAAAATGAATTAATTGTGAAAAGTTACTCTAAAACTTAGACCCTATCAATCAAATACCTTTCTATTTCTCTACATTGACTGGAACAACAATTTTTAAAAGGAACATGATGAGCTTGTAATTTATAGGTATGCTGTCTTTGTCACTGTGCTATAAAAAACAACATTTAAATACAGATGCATAAATCTTTTTCCAGAATATCCCTGAGCTCTTGTCTTTCAAAGTGTTATTTTTTCTTTTTAAGGAAAGTATATAATTAGAAAACATTAATTAGCAGTAGAAGTATAGAAATACATATATATTTTTAACACATTTTGATGCCAGTTACAAACAAATTGCAAATGCATGGAAATCCATTAGGATTTCATTACAGTATTAAATAAATAAAGTAAGCAAAATTTGCAAATTCAAAACATACTAGCATTTATTCATCTAGTTTAATCTCAATGTATCCTAAACTAATTTTAATTAATATTATTAATATTTGGATGTGTGATTGAACACCAACTAAACAAGTAATGAGACTGAACATTTGGAGTTTTGCAATTAATTAAAAAAGAGTCCTACACCGTTATGACCTTTCATAAACATGGTTGCCTTCTTAGGCCTCCATCCAAAGACTGTTGAAGGCCATTGGAAATTTTTTATTATTTCACCAGAATCTTTCATAAGCATATGTTCAAGTTCTGTGCCTGTGAATGATGAAGTAGAGAGGTCAATCCTTCTGTGACTACTAAATGCTGAAAACCCTGTACCTGGAGCAGTGAATAGCAAAATTCCAGTTTCTTCATAATAAATCTTCCATTGATATTTATTCACTAGCAGAAACTCAGGCAGCTATGCGTATAAATAATAATAAAGTGTATGATTGGATTTTGTGTAAAACTCAGTGAAATCCTGGCTGTCAATGACATTGTTCAGAAAAATCTTAGAAACCATCAGGGTGTTTTATAGAACACGATAACTGAAACAGCAGGAGTCTCCAAAAAATATACGCCTGCCTGACAAAGCATGAATCTTGTCTGAAACTTTTCCATGAAGACTGATAGACAAATGCAAGATCTGACACCCTGACTGCTGGAGGAATATAGATCCACACATCTGAAGGACACAGCAGGCACCCTGTTTGGAGTATGAGAGGAAGTAACATCACTCTGGCAGAAAAAAAAAATATATCAAAGGATTTTATTTTATTCTATTATTTTTTTTTTTTTTGGCAGTAAAACACTCATGAAAAACAGGCCTAGACTTGGCAAAGGGACAATCAAGGAAATTTTATGAAACAGGATTCTGAACATTCTTTGCAACTATAAACAGTTTTGCAATTTTGGAAGTCAAGTCATCTTAATAGTCAGGAGCAAGAACTTGGGTCAGTTGCACAGCATGAAGAGATATAGAAACACTTCCTGCTCCAAAAAGTTGGAAGTCTAAACCGCCAAGAGAGTGAATGGATCTAGGAGGCAAAAAGCACAGGAAGATGAAATGACTTGCTTGGTACATCAGTGACATACAAAGAGTAAAACCTAACTGCTTCCCTTCAGCATATTCTCTTATTGGCCACAAAGTTTTCTCCTTCAAATGACTATATTTTTTTCCAAGCAAAGTAAGTCAAAAAACATGTATAAAATACTTCTGGGAATCTGAGCAGAAATCCCTGACAAATTCAAGATAAAATTCACTTCCTTCTCATTTAGCCATTATTAAGGGATTTACTGCTATTAATGGAAAATAAATAGACAGTTCACAGCATACACATTTTCCATCTAAGCAGATTATCCCACCCTTTGTAGCAGAATAAAATAATAGCAATTATAAACAGAATACATCCACAGTGTAATGCTATTGCCAGTGCCAGATCTTTTACTAATCCCCCTAGGAGGAAGCTGTATCACTTATTGCTGAATCTGTCAACAGAATGCTCAAAGGTTAGAAATACTTGTCACCATCTATATTTTCCCTGAACTGCATTGGATAACAGCTTTTAATCAAAACTGGCATTTTTAGCCTACCAAAAGTGACAATCAGCATGCAAACAGAATGGTACCTGGTGGTGTATTTGCGATATATGCTACAGTGTATCATTCTCGATTCTGTTTTGTGGTTTCTGATTTACATATTTTTGAAGGAATCTGAATTTTTAATCATCATTTGTACATCAGTCCTTCTCTAAAATATTGCTGTTAACTTATTAATACCACAACAATTCATTTCTTTAGCTTTTCACACTGGCTTGATGATTTCTTAACAATTTCAAAGTAATGTGGAAAATCATGTTTGTAGGAGTGACCAACATGATAGTATCCGTGTTCATTATCAGAACACTCAATTTAATCAATCCAAAGGGACCTGGACAGGCTGGAGATGTGGGCCCATGCCAACCTCATGAAGTTCAACAAGGCCAAATGTAAGGTCCTGCACCTGGGTTGGCGCAATCCCAAGCACAAATACAGGCTGGGAGGAGAATGGCTGGAGAACAGCTCTGAGGAGAAGGATTTGGAGTTGATGAAAACTCAGCATGAGCAAACAATGTGTGCCTGCAGCCTAGAAGGCCAACCGCATCCTGGGCTGCATCAAGAGAAGCATGACCAGCAGGGCAAGGGAGGAGATTCTGCCTCTCTACTCTGCTCTTGTGAGACCCCACCTGCAGTACTGCATCCAGTTCTGGGGCCTTCAACACATCAAGAAGGACATCGAGCTGTTGGAGTGGGTCCAGAGGAGGGCCACGAAGATGATCAGAGGGCTGGAGCACCTCCCCTATGAAGGCAGGCTGAGAGTGTTGGGGTTGTTCAGCCTGGAGAAGAGAAGGCTCCAGGGGCACCTGATAGCAGCCTTCCAGTACCTGAAGGGGGCCTCCAGGAGAGCTGGGGAGAGACCCTACAGAAGGGCATAGAGCAACAAGACAAGGGGTAATGGACACAGACTGGAAGAGGGGAGATTTAGGCTAGATATTAGGAAGAAATTATTTCCTGTGAGGGTGGTGAGACACTATAACAGGTTGCCCAGAGACAACCTGCCATGGGCAGGGACACCTCCCACCAGACCAGTTTGCTCAGAGCCCCATCCAGCCTGGCCTTGAGCACTGCCAGTGAGGGGGCATCCACAGCCTCTCCGCGCAACCTGTCTCCCAGTGATCATTAAGGTCCCCTCCAACCCAAAATATTTTATGATCCTATGATCTAAACAATGAGAAAATTGACGTGGATCATAGTAGTAGCTCTAAAAACAAATGTTTGAGATGCTATATATGGCCCTAACTTGTTAACATAAAATAACATATGTTGCTGTTCCAACGATTTCAATATAAAATTCATAGAAATATATGGCAGAATTATTACTTGGGACATCATATTTATTTATTTTTACTGTATATTTGCTTACATTGTAAATAGTAAATATTTGAAGAAGTTGCAGAAATTTTGCTCCAGTGCTGAAAACGCTGTAATCATGACTTCTTCCTCTATTCTATCTAACTTTCTTAACATACCAAAATATTTCCTGTAACGCCTAAAATTTGTGTTCATTTTTCTCCCCTTAAACATCTAGTCTTCAATACAACATTTATTTAGCATTTGTGAAACAATGCTACAAGTTGATTACCCGAAACACCAGAAGATCAGAGGTCAAAATACGTAAATTTTAACTGAGAATATATTCACCAGAGTGACTGGAAAGAATGGAACTATGATAGGCTCTTCTCAAACACTTTTGTCCTTCCTTTTGTTTATCCAAAACAACCCAGCATCAAGGATTCTCAACACCAACTGACATTTCATATTTTTAACTTAATTCAGCTTTACTGCTTCCCCATCCATTCTTCTCTGACAGGGAAAATATACGACTTGTCGATATAAATACTTTATGATGACCCTGTCTCCTATACTCTTCATTCTAATCACAGCTATGCCACTTACCATTCATGTCAGTTTAGATATATAGAAGAACCATAAAAGTAAAACCTTCTCTCCCTGTTCTCTTTGAATTATTTTTCAGAGGGCTATAAAAACAAAACTGAAATGAATTCATGTGGAATTTCAAAGTACTACCAATGGCTTTTTCTCTCTCCATAGAACAGAATAAGGTAAATGCAATGCTGTCTTCAAATTTCTGATTGAAAAATAACCAGTTCTAGGTCCAGTTTGTAAGATTTATTTAACATCACATTTTCACGGGTCCACAGAGGTACACATATGTTTAGTTTTCTTTTCCTATATGCTCTTCAAGGAAACTAAAAAGGTAGGAAATGGCAGTGTTTTTCTCCACATTGCTTTGGATGGTAACTGAGGAAACTCACAGAAGACGTATAACTGTGCGGGCACTGTGGAAAGTATAGCAGACCAGAGTGAAGTCACCTCTAAATAAAGCTGAAAAATCTTTTCACAAGAAGAAAGTAGGAGTCAGCACATCATAAGGGATTATTACCACAGAGAATAAAGTACTCCCTGAAACCAATGTAGGAATTTAATGAGCAGGGAAAAAGTAATATTTACTTACTAGGAAAAAAAGGTTTCCACACCCCCATCAGCTGGTTAACAGATTAAACTGACAAAATTACTATAGAGAAATGGCCTTTTTAATAATTTATGATGGATAAATTGCTGAAGGGTTTTTCTAAGTTGAATATATTATGTCTGTTCTTAATTCTCGTTCCTTTTTTTTTTTTTTTTTTTTTTTTTTTTCATGCACAGTCCTGTGCTTCCAAGTGGGAAATTTCAGCTACACTTTTGTTGTACCTGATAGTCCTTCCAAGAGCTCTTTGAGACTCAGTTTTGTCCTGAAGCATGAGACAAGCAACAAACCCTGTCTTCCCTTGCCCCAGGCAATTTTCAAGATGGAAGATAAAAACTGAGCTGCCTGTCATCGCTGCTTGAAGTCATCTCCACATACACAGGTGGTGAACACACAGCTGCTTCTGCAGCGCAGTGCATCCTGAGGTGCTTTCTGTGCAGCACAAGCTTTGGTACACCTGTCACTGTAAGGTGTACATAACTAGTTCATCTCAGTCAGTAACACCAAAAATATATAAAAGGTGAATGACTACTCATTTTTTTTTTTTTTTCTTTTGGTAAAAAACTCAGTACAGTGATCTAATATAAGCAGTGAGAATGCCACACAAACCAAGAGGAATTGTTGAACAAAGGGTACCACAGGATGCCTTGTTTGCTATGGGCGACAGAATTTTGGGCTGGCATTATGGTTATTAGATGTTTAGGAAAAGAACACTGCTGACACAGGAAGTTAACAGACACTGAAGTTTGCACAGCAGTTTCCAGGTTCTGCTTTGGGATTTTTTGGGTTCAAGGGCCAGGATCATTGGGGAACTTGTGGAAATCCCCTAAGAAGCAAAAGTGCTCACTGCTGCCAGTTAAGGACAAAGTAAGAAGAGCCACTAATCTGTGGGCCTGAGGAAGCCTAGCAGCTTCTAGTAAGTGTGTTCAGCTGCCTTTGAGATAGGGTGCTTGAAGCCTGTGCTGCAGCTGTCCCCAACTAGGGAAGGCTCAGCTGGTGCTAGGGACCTGCCTGTGTAAGAGCCAGGCTCAGAATACAGCTCTCACAGCTAATCAAAAGACGTAGCAGTCTCTAGGTTCTGCTTTAGGAGGTTGTGGGGACAAGGTCTGGGCTCATCAAGGAACTCATGAGAGCACCTCTGAGAAACCTAATGGTGGCTGCTGCCAGCTAAGGACAAAGTAAGCGGAGCCACAAGTTTGTACAGAAGGGTGCAAAAAGAGGCATCATCTGAGTTTAAAACAGTATTCACAGCCTTGGGTATGGTGGTGATATGCCACAGTGCACTTTCCCTAGCAGGTTTTGGAGCAGTTCCTCTGTCAGAGTAGAGGCTTCTCCACAGAAGGAGCTTTGGTTGGTGGATGCAATCTCCCAAGTCCTTGGCAGCAGTATCTGGAGACTTTCTCCTTCTCGTAAGACTGATTGCCTGCTTTCTCTGGAGGTGTGCTGGCTTTGAAGAACTGTGTTGCTAAATGTCATGGGAGATGTCAGCAGGCTGCACAGCATTAGAGAAGGTGAATTAAATAGAAACTTCTCAGAACCAACATCTTGAAAAGCTCCCAACTCCAATGGCAACGGAGATGCAGACTGTGTCCATCCCTAGTAGACTGTTAAATGCAACCTCTGGGGAAGGCAAAGAAGGGATACTATTGACTTCTGGCACAAAGAGGAAGGCTTCTCCTCTACCTAAAGGCTTCAGCTGTGAAATAAGTTCACAATCCTCCAAGCTAAATGTGTGCTTTCAACCAAAACATATGGGCCAACTGACCCTAAACCATGCAAGACCATCTGGAGGAAGCAATGAATAACATTATTGGGTTACTCCCTGCTGATGGGGACAGTTATTCCTCTGCTGAACGGTTATGCAGAGGGGCTTAGTGCTCGCCTGAGGCCCATGTCTGTTTTGTTGTGCATAGCTATGAGACAGCTGGGAGAGTTCAGCTTGGAAAAGAGAAGGCTTGAGGCGAACTGAGGACAAATATCTAATGGGAGTGTACAAAGTAGATGGAACCGGGCTCTTTCTAGGGATGCCCAGTGGCAGGACAAGAGACAATGGTCACTAACTGGAACACAGGATGTTTTGTATGAATATCAGTAAAGACTTTTTTACTGTGTGACTCATTCAGCAATGGAACAGGTTGCCAGGAAGTGGTTTTGCAGTATTCGTCCCTGGAGATATTTGAAAGGTGTCTGGGCATGGTCCATGGTCCTGGGCAACCCATTCTCGGTGTCTCTCCTTGAGCAGGTGGGTTGGACCAGGTGGCTTCCAGAGGTCCTACCAACCTCAAACATTCTGTAAAAAAAAGCTAAAGGAAAGAGAGAGACTGAAGTAGGCTAGGGAAGCAGGGTGTGTGTGTGTGGGGTGGAACCAGCCAATTGAAAATGGATGGGTAAGCAAGGCATGAAAAGGGAGGGTTGGTTATAAGCAGGGCCTTGGATTACGAAGGCTGCCCCACCTTACTGTGGTCAGCTTGTGTTCTTATTAAACTGTATTTTTGTGTAAAGTATCTTCTGTCACCTGTGTGCATGTGGTGTGCTAGTCATCTTCATTCCAGATGAGCTATGGAGCAGGAAAAAGGGTGTGAACCACAGGTATACAAGGACTTTTATTCAGAGCACAGGAAAGCTTACTGAAAAAAAGATTTTGGTTGAATACCAACCTTTTTTTTTTTTTTTTTTTTTTTTTTT
>VXAV01006193.1:0-14324 GCA_013399715.1 Alectura lathami
AATTAATTAGTTTGTTAATTATTGACAAAAGAACTTTAATATCCACAGAGTTCCCTCCCTTCTGAAACTAAGACTTGACTAACTTATACTCCCTTAAAAGAAAAACTGGGAATGTGTGCAGTTCTCTGACTCCCACACTTCCACCAGAATACTAACGGAACTGGAGAGCGGCGGTGTGCATGACCTACTGCAGGCCTTACTCTGCTGTTCCGGTGTGCCACGTTATTTCACCCCTTGGTAACTGCTTGAAACATTCTTTCTTTCCCAGATTTTTGCAGTTCTATTCCACTTATATTTACAAATGGAATTCCACCATTTAAAGGTTTGGCTATGAAGCCACACAGACTTCTTTAGGGATTTGTAAGTGAGTTGTAAGTGAATACACTTCTACACTTCTGAGGCAGGCATCATTCCAGGTACACACACCTGTGTAACAGCGATGAAAAATCTGTTTGCGCTGAGGTCTTTATAGCTAGTTTCTTCTGAGAGCAGGATCATCCCTGAAATATGTTGTTTAAACATATTTACAAGCAAAATAATTCACTTAAAGTTGGAGGCATTTACAAGAAAATGCTCCAGAATAACAAACGGCCACTGTGCTGTTCACAGTGCTTAAGCAGTCACAAAATGCTACTCCAGTGTGGCTCTTTCCCCCCTTTTTTTTGTTCTTTGTTCTCTCTGACACAAATCCAAACATTTTCTCTTAACTTTCTACACTGCTGAATATATTTGTATTATGTGTAACTCATTCCATTCTTTTTCCCATCTCTCTTTTTATAAGTAGTTAAAGGATAAGCCCAATTTTCCAAATCTTGAGATTAGTCTTTGTGTAAAATCCTACTGTCAAAGAACTGTGTAGGTACCAATTAGGGACACTGTGACAGTGGAAAACACTGTCTTGAACAGAATTTTTTAAGTTACGTCCCATCAAATCCTTTTCCAGAAGTTAGCTTGAGGTTATTACATTGCTGCTGTACTCATGTATGGGTGTATGTCCTATGGCAAAATCCTGCAGATGTATGTGGGACAAAATGTAAAAGCCAGAACACATAACCATGCTAGTTCTCAAGTCATTTTTGTATGAAATAAAGAGAGGAGCACAAAAAGAGTCTGTGCTGATGTTGCATTCTGGGGAAAACCAATGGTAAAAAAAAAAAAAAAAAAAACATCAGAAATGCTGAATTAAAGGAAAATGGTTGTGTTTTGGGGAGTGTTCTTTTGATTAAGGTAGAATGTGCCACACACAGTTTAGTAAGGTTAGCAAAGAGATGACTCCTACTTTTGTTTGAAAATCAACCTATTAATATAGCATCTTTATGTGCTCGGTGATTGCAGAAGTGCTCTGGAAAATAACTCAGGATGTCTGCTTTGTAGAACAGCTGAGTGTGCAGCCGCTTGTCTGTAGCACTTATAGCTGAAGCAGCACTCAGGGGTTACATCAATGTATGTTCTGCATGTGTGTGTCTCAGACTCAATATTTTGAAATAAGGGGTTTAATTTCAGCAACTTCTGATTTACTGTGTCCTTTGAACTTGGGTAACATAAAGCTCAAAACCAATATATTTTTTTTCCAGTCAGATTAAGCCTGCTTCTTTACTAGAAGTTTTAAATCAAGCTCAAATCGAAAAATGTATTCTTTATTTCACAGTTCAAATGTCAGCTAGACACAGATTTAAGGAAAAATGAGGAACAGCCACTTAAGAACAAGATACTGTCTCATGACAAAGAATATAATACATCATGACACCACCTAAAAATAAAGAATAAATAATATGATGAACGTGCTCGTTTTTATGGTACATACACAAAATGCCACTGATTATTATGTATTCTATGACTGCTTTGTCTGGAAATAATGTATAAATGATATATATCAGAGTATTAAACAGGCTTAACTTCAAAGGGCACAGCAGAGAACTAGTCTTCTATTAAAAAGGTTAATTTGGGTAATATTGGGGCCATGAGAAATATGTTGAACAATTCAACATATTGAATTCAATGAATTCAGAGAGAAGTTCACCTCTGAATTCATTGCTTAAAATTTGTCCAAAGGCTTTTATCATTCAGTTTGTGTCTGTGCTGAGTTCTTGCTAGCAGATTTTAGGAAATAAATTATGTCTAGTTTTCTGGAGCCAACCTCAGTGTCTTACAGTTGGGATGATGCAGGAAGCCGATGTTGTATGGAGCAGAAATGTATGGGTTCTGAGACCAACTTTCACGAAATCATAGAATCATACAATCATTAAGACTGGAAAAGACCTCCAAGTCTTTTCCATCAAGTCCAACTGTCAGCCCACCACCACTATGCCCACCAAACCACATCCTTAAGTGTCACATCTACACGTTTCTTGAACACCTCCAGGGACAGTGACACCACCACCTCCCTGGGCAGCCTGTTCCAACGCCTGACCTAACAGTTTTTCCTAACATCCAGTCTGAACCTCCTCTGGCACAGCTTGAGACCATTATGTCTCGTCCTCTCACAAATTACCTGGGAGGAAAGGCCCCCACCTCGCTACAGCCTCCTTTCAGGTAGTTGTAGAGAGCAATAACGTCTCCCCTGAGTCTTCTCTCCTCCAGACTGAACAGCCCCAGTTCCCTCAGCCACTCCCCATCAGCCTTGTGCTCCAGGCCCTTCACCCAACTTTGTTGCCCTTCTTTGGACACGCTCCAGGGCCTCAAAGTCCTTCTTGCAGTGATGGGCCCACAACTGAACACAGCACTCGAGGTGCAGCCTCACCAGCACCGAGTACGATCACTTCCCTTGTCCTGTTGCTAGTCCTAGAACTTTATTACTAAGTGCTCCTATTTAACCATTTTTAACCCTCCACTGGTCATGAGGGTACCTGAAGGGACGTGGGGGCTAGTGGGGCGCTGCATACCCGTTGGTGAAGAAAACAGCTGGAGCACAGCCCAGGCTCTGCCCACAGCAGCTCAGTGTTTGTGCAGCTGCAGCCGGAGCAGTGCCAGTCTCCCTCCCTCCCTCCTGTCTGCCAGCCTGGGATGGGGTCTGGAATGTGGGAGTTTCATGACTACGCATGCATTTCCCCATGAAATATTAGCGTGAACCTGTCTATTGATGAACACATTTAACAGAAATTTTCTTGAATTTATAATGTTTACATTAATTCTTCTAGGATACACTAGAAGCATATTGATAGAATGTTCTGCAGGGGTGTTTGGCATTTATTTGAAAATGGTTTTAAGGCTTACAGGCTTATTTTCAGCATTGACAAAGGAGCAACTTGCTAGAAATAGGTACTATGGAAAGTAGTTTCCTTTGAAGAAAGTGTGAGGGCTTGTGTGGGTTTAAGTGGATTTCAATCCTTGAGTCAGTAGTAAAACTTAAAAAAAAAATAAAAATAAAAATAAAAAAAACCCACGACCTGACATTTTTGCCTCTGAGGACTTCTTATTGGCTAATGAACAACAGGCACCTCCAGCACTCACTGACGCTAATGAGCAATCCCTTGCAGGCTGCGGTAAGCTGTGTATCTGACTGGAAGAGCCAGGGCTGGGCAGCAAAAACAAAGCACAGGCACACCATTGGCTGCAGCTGCATGCATGTCAAGCAGGAGTGGGTGTTTGTTTTCTCTTACCTTAAGTGTTCAAGCACAAGTTTGTTCTGAAGTTGTTGTCATTTGAACGCATAATAGACACTAGGAATGTGACATTTCTGTCTCTATGGATCAAGCAATTCTTCTCCTGCTTCTGTTAAAATATGTATTCCAGGTAAGAAAAATATTCCCTTGTTTTGAAGGTGGCTGGATAACTAATTGAATGTTGCAAATGCATGGTTTGTGATTTGGACCGATCTCTTATTTATTGGCCCTGAACATTCCCAGTCTTCTTTCTTCTCTCTAAATTGTTTGAAGCTCTCTGGAGATCCTTCATCTGCTCTGTTGTCTGCTGCCACTGATTTAATTCTGTTCCCCAGAAGAAGGAACAGCTCCCAACACCTTTAATTCCTTAACTAGTTTGTGTTGCTTGGTAACCTTTGGTAACCTTATGTGCCTGTGGAGGAATGCCCTGTGATGCACAGAGTACTGAGTACTGCTTTAGAAGTGTTAATGTAAGAACTACCTATGTAAGGACCACATTGCTCTCTTTCCTCTTCCTTTTCCAGTACACTTTGCAATAGTTTTTTCCATATTCATCTGTATTCTAGATTTGTACATGCAATCTTGATTTTACATTTCAGTTTCTGTGTTTTGTGGCAAAGGTGATATTGAAGTTGTGTCAGTTCCTCTTACAAATACCATTCTGTTCGTCTCGAGAAGAGCTGTGTGGTCGGGGTGGTGGGATGCTTGTGCGGAACCCAGCCTCCTGGTGTGTTCCTCTAGCCCATGCAGATGGTATCCAGTTGTGCTGGCCATATTGGAGCTCCAGCAGGAGTGGTTTTGTGGAGGCCATCGTGCAGCAGTCAGTGATCTGCAGCAACTGGGGAGATGTTCTGCTGGGCAGCTGAGAATACCAGCCTCTTATGGGTGGTGATATGGAGTGACACCAAAACTTCAGCTAGTTCAGTATCAAACCTCCAGCAGTGGTGAAAAGCAGATCCTTGGGGAGATCTGTAAGAGCACTGTAAGAACATGAGAAGTGCCTATGCTATGTTAGTTTCCCACCATTTGCAGGTTAGGAACTTCCTTAGATGGGTATGGTTTCAGTGCATTGAGTGATCTTTAGTGTAGCTCTCCTCTGTGAACTAGTCCAGCTCCTCCAAAGTTTTCAGTACTTGTTCAAACCTTGGCAAGGAGTTCCACAGATCAGCTGGCCTGTGAATTGCCTCTTGCTGGGTTGAACCTGGACCCTGCCAGCTGCGTTTGGTCCTTCACAGTTCTTGTGCTGAGAGAGACAAGGAAAGAGCAATCCTTGCTCACTTCCAGCTGCTTAAGATTTATAGACCTCTGTTGCATTTCCCCTTGTGCCTCTTTTTCACAATGAAAACTTGCTTTAATAATTTGTCAAGAAGTAATCTACAGAAGTCAATAAATACTTGCTCAGGAAGGCGTTTGTTTAGCTGCTATGCAGCTGGCCTAAACATACATTTGAACTTTATCTCCTTGTGGCCAATTTAATATCTTTTTTTTTAATAAAATAAAAAAAAAAATCTGCACTGATTGCATAGGAGCCTAAAATGTGCTGGCAAGGTGTTGTCAAGAAAAAGGGACATTCTTGATCCCTCTAATCAGATATATGCTAAAATTAAACAGGCAGTGTATACTTGCAAATTTCGTTGTTGGTTTTAAGTCTAGCAGTATGTATGTATGTATAGTAAAGACAGCATAAAATATTGCTGATAGTGGAAAAATTATTTGAAACGGCTAAGTCACTTATTGGCAATTACATATTTAATATCTTGAAAAGCAAATTTTCATAACCTTTGGACTGTATTGACTAAAATTATTTTCGAGGAATGCAAGCCAGCTGCACTATCATCATGTAACAGCCTGTTACTTTTTTTCTGGAAGCATCTAACCTCTTTAAACACCCCAGTGTATGCCATCAGTATTAGTCTACTACATCAGTTCAGGTCTTCTGCAAACAGAAAAGTGCTCAGGATTCTTGCTTTTATGGATTTTGTTTGGTTTTGTATATGTGTGTGTGTAGTAAATCGCTCTAAGTACAACACAACATAATAATAATTTTCACTTTAGTATAATACGGACCTTATTTGTGCTTTGATTTGTTGGTTTTTTTTTTTTTTTGAGGGGGGACATTGTTTGGGATATTTTTACTACATTTTGAGTTCATTACTAAACGATGACATTCATTTGCCATCCTAATTCATAAAGAAAATGAAAATGGAACTTAAAACACAGAAAGAACTGCAACTTTTATGTAATAAAGTGATAGGGATTGGCATCACATGCTCAAATTTCTCTTAATTTTACAGAGGTGATTTAAAAGTTTGTACTGTCAGGTCTTAATTGGGTAGGTAGGGAGGTATAAGATGAATAACTTCTTCACCCCTCATATGTGTTTTTTTTTCTTATTCTGTGGCATACTGCCATTATGAAAGTGATGCGACTAAACTAAATTCTTGACCAGGGACCATGGGAGCAGGGCTGAGGCCTCCCACTGTTATCTGACTGAACTGTGATTGCAATAAGCACATCGAAAGTGAGCTCTCTGACCTTGTTCCTCAAGAGATGATAAATCTCTTTCTAGTAGGGCATGTTGGGGTCTCAGCTGACATGGTTTGGCCACCTCTGAAGAGAGAAGGAAAATAGCCCCTGTACCTGCAGAAACTGTAAAAATTATGAAGCCTCTGTGTGTCACATAGTAGGGCTGGTACTATTGGTCCACGTAAAAACTGGTATTAGCTGACAAGTTCTAGGTAAAAGTAGTTAATACAGAGATTTTAATTAAGTAACTAAGTGTAAATTTTCTGCATGTTCTATGAAGTTGCATTCCTGCATGTTTCTGTTACAGGGCTCAAAGAGTCTGGACTGTGACCAAATGAGAAAGCCTGCTAGAGCAGTTTTGATGGAGTGGACTGAATTTCCGAAAGGAGAAGATCCAGACTATTATAGTGTAACCTACCAGCCTGCAGATGCTTTCAGTCAAAAAGTAAATTCCATCAATCTATGCAGGAATGAGTCACAAATGTGTTTAAGCTGTGCATACTAGTAGAGAATGTTCTAGAACTTAAAGAAAACACAGACAGTTTAATATGAAGGTGTTTGTTAATAGCTTGAATGATCTGTACAAAGCTTTGTTACAAATGCATTGGGTCATTGCGATTTAGCTGTAGCCTTAAGTTTGGCATGCTGAAATATTAAATGTCCATTTATCATTTATGAATTGTATTTTTATTGCTTTCACTATATCTAGAAATTCTTTTAAATTACAGAATGTAAGAAACATTTCTAAAGTTGAACAAAAACCCATCAGTACTACAATTCTGCTGGAGGAAAATAAGAAGTATGACATTATGATAGAATCCCTAAAAAATGGACAAATCTTAGGTGTAAAGTCATTTAAGACACGTAAGTAGTGTAGAACAAAAATATTTTTGGTATTATAGTTAGTCTGATACTGAAGATTAAAGAAAAACAGATTGAAATCCTGAGATTATTGAAGTATTTAAAACCTAAATCATCAAGAAGTATCAAGATATATTTTCAAACATGAAGAGAAGAAATAATTTTACTGTAACTTGTTTTGTTAATGTGATGGTTCTGTAATAAGGGACTGATGTAAATGTTTGGGAGGTTTCTAAACATTATAATTCTAAATGTTATAATGCAGTAATTCTGGGAGACATTTATCAATTCATGCTTTGACATATCCTTTTTTTTTCCCTTTTATGCATATCTCTCATGAATCTCAAAAGAAAAAGAAATGGTAGTAACGCGGTAAAGGTTTGAGTTAATTATTCTGCTGTAGTAAAGATAGTTTGTTGTTGTTTTTTTGCTTGATCTACTAGGTGGAGTTTCAGAAAATGACATCAAAACATTTGTGACAGCCACTACCGTGTCTTTTAACTGGAGTGCAATGACCAAAGAATTTTCAGTTTCAGTTTCACTGAGTGGTACTTCTCAGATTATACAAAAAAAGAGTGGATTCTTTGTGTGGAGTGATTTGACACCTGCCACCTTATATACATTTGAGTTTATATTTGATCAGTTACATCTTGAATTTATAAATGTGTCTCAGTCACTGGACGTTCAAGCTGAAACAGGTATACATTTGTTTGTTGCAGTTACAATGAATGCGAGGAAGCTCTGCCTGCTTTCTAGAAGAATTAAGAGTAAATCTCAAAAAGTCTGTATAGCATTATACAATTTTTCAATAGATATGTATTATTTCTTTTCTGCAAAGGAAGAAATTGAATGACAGTGACAGAGTATTTGTAATTATTCTTTTATAGGAGCATGAATTCAATTTTGTATTGCAAATATTTTAAGGTAACCATATGTTTTGCAGTCTAAAATAGACTCAGGTGGATTCTAGGTTAGATGAAAGTGGACTTTAAACACAAGAGGTTTGGTAATGTCATTATTCAAGGATACAGATTGAATTCGTTATATAGTTTCAATGAAAGGCAGGGAAAATCCTGAATTTTGTGAGGATTTGGAGCACTTTTTGCCAGTGTTCAAAGCAGTGGTTTTGCGCTGATAAATGGCAAGCCTAGCTGGGCTGTCTTGTAAGAAATGCTTTGAAGGAGGAAGGTTTCTGAGGATGCTTGATTGTGTAACTTCAGTCCTTTCAAAGCAATACCCTGGTAATGCAGCTTGAAATACTTAAAATTAGGAACACAAAAGAAAGGATAATATAGTTTCAAGTTCAGGGAAATAATTGTTTGTTTAAACTCAGGAAAATGATTCATTAACTTCAAGTTTTCAATTTGAAAAATGGACCAGAAACTAATGAAGAATGACATTTTTCCTAGAGCAGGGTAAAAAATAGTAGTTCTTGTTTTTGCTTTAGTGGGTTATAGCTGATATTCTTTTAATTCAACCAATCAGAATTAAGACACTCAGGGTTTTTAGTGAGGGATGGTTCACTAATAAAGATTCTTTGTGGTTTGCAATCATGATTTAATTAAATGCCATCATCATCCAAGTATAACCAGATTTTTAAAAAAACTGAAACTGTAAAAGGTACAGAATGTCTCAAAAACACTGTCCTTGTTCACCTATAGGCACCTGTTCCCAAGGGTGGCTGGCATTCCAAAGCAGCTGCTACAGAATGAGTAAGGAGAGCAAGCCATGGAAGGTGGCACAACAAATGTGTGAAACATCTTCACAAGGGGCACATCTTCTTGACGTGGGGGGTGAAGAAGAACACGATTTTATTTTATCTTATCTCCAGACAATTAGTGGCATAGTCATGTTATGGACAGGTCTTAATGACTTAAAGGTCAGTTGCTTTTATCTTCGTTGCTATTACATATATGGAAACGGGAGACTTAATATGTAGAACTCAATTCATTAAAATAAAAAAAAATGCTATGCTCTGAATTGGTTATTTGTATAGTTAGTAGGACTTGTAAGAGGAACCATTATTTCTGCATATTTAGAGATCCTGAAAGTATTTAGCAAGGTTTTTGTTTGTTTGTTTGTTTTGGGTGAGTGCATCACAGAAATATATATAATATTACCTCTAGGTGGTGCTGTTTTGCTTTTTTTTTTTTTTTTTTAATCTCATTTTATACGTTGTGTCCATTACTTGTGTCTATGGATATCCCGGGGCTGGCGCTCTAGTCCTGGTTCAGGTCTGAGATATTGATTACTTCTGGCTTAGCAAGGTCTGTTCAGTGTGGATGTTGGATAGGTAGAAGGAAGAAGGGACTGGAATGAGGTATTTTGTGTAAAATGTTCCTTCTCCTTGGATCTGTGATATGAGGGTTCTTAATGCTAGCTCTGCTGTTACTAAATGACTCACTGTGGCCTCTCTGATGTAGTGTGTGATTTGGGAAGAGCTACAGTGGTAAATAAAAGTAATGGGAGAGCTCTGAGAAAGATGGAGGCCAGAAACACTGAGCTACTGGCAAGTGGGAGAATAGGGATAAGGTGGCATTTCCTCATCTGACAGTGAATCTAGCACTGGATCTTTTTAAGCTAAACTAATTTTGCTATGTACAAGTATTTTTGAGTGGAATGAATTTGTTTCTTTTCAGTCAGTAACAGTTTTCTAAAACTACCCATCCATGATTATTAGATTATTTGATTAATAGTGATTTTTGAAGAGTTGTCTGTAATGATTAAATACTCTAACACTTCGTGGCTTTTATTCAAACGTTATATTATTGTAGTGGGAGGAGTAGAATTTTACACTGGAATGTTTTTCATTGGAAATGTTCCCATATAATTTGTTTTAGAAATAAAATATATAAATTTTGAGTGCCTAGGAGATATGCTCACAATGAGAAAAGCCTTAATAATTTATTAATGTAATGTAAAAGCACATGATTTATTTTTTTTTTTTCCTTAATTTTTCAACACAGGAGGAAGGTCAGCTCCTCTGGACAGATGGATCTTCTTATTTTCTAAATGCTGGTATCTCATCTTTGTCGATGATACCAGAAAACGAAACAGACTGCTATGCCCTTCAGAGAGATCCCAGTGGGCCAGGCTATTTCTTCACAGGATTTTTCTGCTATATACAGTTACCATATATTTGTGAATATAGATGTAACTATATTTCTTCCCATGTTTTGAATTTATTTTTAAAAGCCCCCTCCCCCCATCAGCATTCATGTTTGAAGATACAAGTATGAAAAGAAGAAAGTGTACATGATTTTTAATGACTATTTTGTTTCTGATGTTCTTTTTCAGTACCTCTGGTACCAGAAAACTTCACATTCGGTGTGCATGATGTCAAGACAACTGAAGCTGTGTTTGTATGGAGTGATACGGATACGTGGCTTATGCCAGGCTTTGCACTAATGATTAAGTACTATTTTGATCATCTGAAACCATACGCTCTGAGCTTACCAGTGAATACAACTCAAACAAAAATTGTGCAGTTGTCTCCTGGCCTTTGCTATAGGTTTCTACTAGTGGCAAGGAACCCAGAAGGGGCACAGACTGTCTTAAGTGCAGTTCTGAAAGTGGAAACAAGTAAGTTACAAAAATGCATAGCAGTAATAACCACACAATCATACACTTTTCATATTTTTCTCTTAGTTACATTATTCTTTGTGTTGATATTTAGTCTGAAATTAGAACTAAATCTGAACATGAATTCTGAATTTAAGATTCACCCGCTGGTAGAGTGGGTTCCAACATCTTCACTTTGCTTTTGTGCTAAACTGCTTATCCTGGGCTGCATCAAAAGCAGCGTGGCCAGCAGGGTGAGGGAGGGGATTGTCCCCCTTCTGCTCTGCCCTCCTGAGGCCCGGCCTGCAGTTACTGCGTCCAGGCCTGGGGCCCTCAACGTAATAAAGCTGTGGAGCTGCTGGAGCAGGTCCAGAGAAGACCACAAAGGTAATCAGAAGGCTGGAACACCTCTCCTATGAAGAAAGGCAGAGGGAGCTGGGCTTGTTCAGCCTGGAGAAGAGAAGGGGAGGCCTCAGTGTGGCCTTCCTGTACTTAAAGAGGGCTTGTAAACAGGAGGGAGACCAACTTCTTACATTGTCTGACAGTGATACAACAAGGGGGAATAGTTTTAAACTAATAGAGGAGAGAGTTAGATTAGACATTAGTAGGAAACTCTTTACTGCAAGAGTGATGATGCCCTGGCACAGGCTGCCCAGAGAAGCTGTGGATGCCTCACCCCTAGAGGCGTTCTAGGCCAGGCTGGATGGGGCCCTGGGCAGCCTGATCAACCCCCCATGGCAGGGTGGTTGGAACTAGCTTGTCTTAAAGGTTTCTTCTAGCTCAAACCATTCCATGATTTATGATTCTGTGACTACAGGCACATACTCCTAGTAAGCTTCCCTTGCAGAACTGGACTCTTCATCTGATCCAAATGAGCAATGCAGGTGCTGGAATTAAGGGAGAAGTTTAGTCTTGTACCTGTGACAATGTGTCACAGGCTACTTCATCAGGGCATGAGCCAATGAGCCCCTGTGCAAAGCTACTCTTAGTGATGCTTCCTGCTCCCACTCTCTCCACCCTCCTCATTGTTCTTCCCTCAGACTTCACAACACAGCTAATCTCTAGTGGGGGGGAACCCTGTCCACAGCAGGGAGTTGGAACTGGATGAACTTTAAGGTCCTTTCCAACACAAGCCATTCTGTGATTATGAGGAAAAGTAAGGCATTTTCAGTGGCCACAAACAGAAGGCCAGCTACAAATTCAGCTTATGTGAAATACATTTTAAAAGCTCATTCTTATCATGGTTTTACTTATGAAATTCCTACTGACGTCTAAAGATAAAGCTAGATGTCAGATTAGCAATAAGATGCTTTTTGGCCACGCTGACAAAATTCAGTAGCAGACTTTCTGACTCGAAGTAGAAGTTGAAATAAAAAACCTTTTATATCTACAATAAAGACTGTGACAAGGTTTATGGCTTAAAAATGCATTGTATTTTGACCCGCTGCATGATTCCCTTTGGCATAAGAGAAATTTACGAAGCAATCAACTTGTGTTCTGGTAAAATCTTGCTGATTGAAGTCAAATGAAATGGGCCAGTGGGCAAAGATAAAAAATATCTTTGAATCTTAAGGTGAACAAATAGAGATCTTCAAGGAAAAATTTCTTCATGGACACAAATATATGCTGAAGGTGCTCAGTCTACCGAAGATTGATACTACAGAAGAGCTATTTATTTTACAAATTGATTTGCTTCCAGTCCAATCTACTAATTTTTTACTTTCAACAATGCTAAGCGGCAACTGTTAACTCTAAGTTTATATGTGGTTATAGCAATATATCTTATATTTTTATATAATTTATGTTGTGTATGTACCTATATACAGACACCCATTACTGCAAGTAAAACTGCCTATCAATAGATGAATAAACAGCTACCTAAATGTACGTGAGGGAGAAAGAATATGTTTTTAAAATTTTTTTTCAGTAAGATAAAGAGAAGATATTAACTAAAGAATTTGCAAGTTCTGATCTGATGCCTGAGAATTAATTTTAGGTACAGAGTTCCTTCAGGTTCCTGTTTCTGTGGTACTGAGAGAATGTTCTGATTTGCTGAACTTGAAGAAAACGTACTGTCCTAAAATATGTGCCAGTTCTAGCAAGGCAGTCTTAATGTCGGGACAAAATGCAGGATTTTCTTTAGGGGAAAGAAGTTGTTTGTTTGTTTGTTTGTTTGTTTTCATTTTGTAGCCAGTGCATTTTGATATACTTTACTTCTTCACCCCCTGTGTTACTTTCGTGTACCTGAAAGTCTTCAAGTCTTCCCATGTTCTCTGCCTGCCAGCCTCTCTGGCCCCTAATCAATTTGTTTTCAGTTTATAATGCAAGTTGCCTCTACAATGAAGTTGCGATATTCTTGCTTACCCTTATCAAAACCAAGTATGTATTTTACCTCATAGATCAGCTTTAGAGCTGTAAAAGTCCTATCTACAGAAATGTGGTAGTTTAGGCAGGGAAAAAGAAGACAATTTACTGATTAGTAGACTAGTGACTGAACTGTTGGGGGAGAGATTAGGAGAAGCATTATGAGCTGTTTTAAAATGATTGATAAAAAGAGTGTGGATTGAACACTTTCTGAAATTCTGTAGATTTGGCCATTTAATTCTTTAGGGTTGGGTTTTGTACAACTTAAGTAATTCATACCATTTGTCTGAGATTGTATTTCTGGTCTGAGTGCAAGAGAAGGACTTAACTGAGGAGGCTGAGTTCTACATGGAGAGCTGCCAAATCAGAAAACTTAAATTAGACAGTGACAATATTCGTCTGCAAATCAATAACATTTACACTGTCAAGGTTGCTTTGGTTGATATGCTTTAATACTATTTTGTACATCCATATTAGTCCATGTTAGCTTTTCAGGCTATATTTATTTAAAAAAAAAAAAAAAAAAAAGTTTGCTTTTTGTAAAAGAAGCTCTTACCCTATTTTTTATTTCTAATCTTACTCAACAGGGCCATTGCATTCCCAGAAGTTAGCAACTACGTATGTTTCATCTGCAGAAATACATTTGAAGTGGATGCCTCCACAGCATTCATCCAATGCTTCTTTTCATTATTACCTAATTAACATTTTGGATACTGAAACCAATGTCTGGGAACAGTTACCAGTTGAAAAAAGCAAGACTTCCTTAGTAATAGGAAATGTAAAACCTTATCATCAGTATCAAATATATTTACAGAATGTAGCAGAGAAAGGAACTCTAAGCTGCCACGAGAAGTCTATACTAATCACAACAGGTGATGTATCCGTTTTCTGATTATTTGTTGTTTATTGGTATGTTTTCTTTCCTCTAGACAGTTTACTTTGAAAATGGGAGACAAAAATATATTTTTAAAGTCATGGGCAGATGGTTGTTTGTTTGTATGTATTGGGGGAAAATTGGGGTAAATCTACTTTTTCTGTTTACCAATTTTAACCTTCAGAACCTTTCCAAAGAAGTGAATGTACCTACCTTCTTACCTGCTTGCTGACTTACAGCACACTACTATGTGCTAAAGAAGCGGCATCACATTTGTTAAATACTGATTTATGGTTCATATATTTAACAAAGTAGAAACATTTTCTTCATGTATCAAATTGTAGATGAAGACTTTTTTTTTTCTAAACATTGATACTGTGACTCAAATTGAGTTATCTTTTTTGTCTATATGTATTCAATGGAATGGAATATGCTTGTAAAGTAAGGAGTTATTTTTGGGAGACAGAGTGGAAGAATCTGCCTGTAACAGGTAGTTGTCTTAAAAACTGTCTACAAATTATTTACGAAATAAATAA
>VXAV01006193.1:29740-47096 GCA_013399715.1 Alectura lathami
AAAAAAAAGTTATTATTAACCAGTACATTATTTTTCAGTAATTTTCCTTATTTATGCTGGCAGATGATTTAATTTCTTTTTACTAACTGTGAAAGCATTTCCACTGCCCAGACACTTAATTAAAAAATGTTTTCTACATAATATTTATTTATTTTTAGATCCTGGGCCCCCTGCCTTCCTTGCAGGTGAAAGAGTTGGCTCTGCTGGAATTCTGCTGTCATGGAATACACCACGGCATCCAAATGGGAGAATTCTGTCCTACATCGTTAAATATAAAGAGGTCTGCCCATGGATGCAAGCAGCTTATACACAGGTCACAACAAAGCCAGATAGTCTGGAAGTTCTTCTTACCAATCTTAACCCTGGAACAACTTATGAAATCAAGGTAAAAGCTTTGTGGATGCCTTTCAGTATTTGAATTCTCCCATGTACCTTGTGGAAACTATGTTAAGTACATTGATTTCTGATGCACTTTGCTAATAACTGTTGCTGTTATAATAATAATAACAATTTATTTAACAATTTATAATAGTAATGACAAAATATACGGCAGGTATTTGTTACTGTAGTGGTTTTTAAATATACTTTAAGTAATTTCCAAACAAAATTGTTCTAAAATGTAGTTTCTTCTGTCAATGTTTTTATTGACTTATTACATTATGTATTAGGGAGTACGGAGCACAGTTTAGAATTTTCAAAAATATCTGAATCTTTCTTCAACGTCACTGAGGTTTGGACTTTCAAATCACTGATACACTTTGGATATTACACACAGATTTCTAAACCACCTCAGCCAGATCCATAAAAGCATGTAGGTGTGTAATTCTTTCTTTGATTTTAAATTTAATTAGTTTAAGAAGGAATTTTCTTGCCTGAATATCTGTCAGTGTGCAACCTTAGCCTGGTTTCCATAGGCCTTAATGTTCTACCTGTTGTCATTTCCTGAAATAAAAAATGTCATACAGTCATACTTTTCCATTTTCTTTCCATAGATTTTGTTGCCTAGATATTCACAGGGGATATCTACTGCCAAAATCAGTACATGTATTTTCATGAGTTCTATATGTAGTATTCGTTTATGTTAAGATTAGGCACTCCTGATTCATCTCCAAATTCTTCAAGGGTAAATAACTTCAAATGGACAGAAATGAACTACAGTTCTCTTGGCAACATTTACCATGCAGTTCTTTGCTGCTTTCACAGGAACCTTGGATAGGTGCTTCTTCTAGGAATAAAACAAAATGTTTGATTTTCTTCATTCCATGTGACGTGAATTCATACAATGGAAAACTATTAAATTTGTCAGTCAAGGAATGGAGCTGTGCAGTGATCCTTTGTAACAATGATGTGTATGTGTAAGAAAGTAGAAATCTAACTACGACTTGCTATTGTGGGAAAGTTGCTCACTGTGAATCTAGTAGTGATGGCTGTGCTGGTTTAAAAAAAAAAAAAATAGTATATCCACAGTTGCAGAAATGTTTAGCATTTGATCTCCTGCCTCCAATCATCTGTTAAAAAAGAAATTTTAAAAATCNTTCAATTTACTTATGTAGGATTCACTATTAAAGGTTTTAGAAATTTATTTTTTTTTTTTGCTCCCTGTATGAACCTTCCCTTGGGAAAATTGTAGGACATTTTAAATCATTTATTTAGCAATGATTTGCCTTTGGTTAATACATATTGGCAGGCTTTTCTTCTCCTTGCTGATGCTTTAACCACTGATCTTAGAGCAGAATTTAACTCATGAAAGTGAATCAGCAACACCTGGCTAGCAGGGACCACGTGGCTTTTGTAATGAGTGAGTAGAAGTCTGTTGACAAGCTGAGAGTTGGTACATTATCTGCTGCTTTGGTGGGCTGCCCTACTGGCAACCTCACAGAGGTTGCTCAGCCACTGAGGTGAAAACATTTCTTCTACTTCAAAGACGTGGTCAAAAAGAAACATTACGTGTTTTCATTATCTTGAGTAATTTAATTCTTGTTTTTTTTGTTTGGTTGGTTGGATTTTTTGTGTGAGTGTTTTTTCAGGGGAGTTTATTTTGTCAGTTAAAAGTAGCTCTTTATCTTCATATGGGTGAATTTTTTTTTTTATTGTTTTAAGGTACCTGGCTTATTCTCGTTAAATTCCTACTGATACTTTTCCTACTGATTCCTACTGTGGCAGTACAGTTCAACATAGCTTTGAATACGGACTTCCATTCTGTTTGTGACAACCCAGTCTTAATTTTATTTCTTTACATCTGTTGAAGAAATAGTAGTTGTAAAGAAACAGCAGTTAAAAGTGATGATTTGTTAAATGTCTGAGGATTGTTTGGATAGTTTGGGGGCACGTTCATTGATAAATTTGTAAAAATATGCAGTCAAGTAAGATTTTTTTTTTCTAAAATTCAAATAATCAGTGTCAACACTGTACTTCAAAGCATAAACATTAATACTCCTTCTAAATTTGAATTACATCCCGTTGAACTGTGCGAACTTCTGTTATCTACAAAGTAACCTTGGTCTTTTTACATATTTCCAAACTTTTTGCTATGATGTCACCATGTGGCAGTGATCTCTAGAAGCTAATAGTACACTGCATAAGTATTTATTTTGATTTATCTTCAGAGGTAATCAGTGTGTGTAGCTGACACTTTTACCATGCAAATTTTTGTGTACTTCTATCATAGAACCCTGGACTTCTCTTAAATGTATCTCTTCATTTTAATTTTCCAGACCCTTTCTACAATATCTGTTTTGTTCATTTGTATGTTTATAGTTTAAAAGCTGGAAGGTGAATCTCTGTTTATCCTTAAGATATCTGTAGTCCCTAGCACTGTATATCCTGTAGGTTCTCTAACCTGACTTGTTTTTTCTTTAGGTTGCTGCTGAGAACAGTGCTGGTATTGGAATATTTAGTGCTCCTTTTCTTTTCCAGACTGCAGAAAGTGGTAATTTTAATAAACCTGCTAATTAAATAATTCCATCAACTACAGTGTTCTTGACACTTCATATCTTATACTTGAACAAACTCTGATGCATTTAGAAGAAATTCCTAATTCTTTTTGTATTTTCTCAGTCAGTGGAAAATGGTGCTCTTTGTCCTAATTGCTAGTAACAGAATGGAGAGTTTGCACACATCAGGGTTCCCATACACAAAGTCTGTTTCTCTTGGTGTTTTTCTATGCAAGTTTCTAAGTAGGCTTCTTACAGAAAGCAGAGTCACAGGAGAGCAGAACTATCTACTAATTGGATCCATCAGCTGATGCCTGCAGCAGTACAGGGAGACTGAGACTATGAGGATCAGCTCTTACATTGCCTCCTTGTGTCAAGATGTATTTGTTCAGTGCTGGAGTCAAGTACCTTCCCTAGGAAGCTCAGCACAGAACATACTTTACTGAGTTTGCACTTCTTAATTCTGAAGTAAAAAGGGGGGAAAAGGCACAGCTGAAATGAAAATTTGACTTGACGGTTTTGAAGATTAAAGAAATAGTTTTAGTCTAAATTTCCATAATCTTCATTAATTTAGTATTTGTAGCCTTGCTCTCCCAAGCACTGCAGGAACAGCTGAACCTTGGCCAAAGAGCTGCCACCAGGCCAGTTATGTTGGGGTGAACAGGTGTTACTGGAACACAGAATTTGTGCTGCCTTGGTGGTGACTGTCCCTCTGTGCATGGGACTCCAGGCTGGTTTCTGTAGCAGGGAAAACTGCAACATCAAACCTCAGTTAATGACAGGAAATCATCACTGTGCAGAAGATTTCTGAGATAACAATGAATTATTAAACCAGACATGAGAAGGTGTAACAAACTTGCCTGGCGAGCTATGCAGATCATTATTCTTCACTATTTCTGTAATTAATTGCTCATAGAAAACCAGACTTCAGTGGGCTCTATTTACTCAGACGACAACACTGGCATTTATATGTATGAGAACGTTAGCTTTTTACTTTTTGATACTTTCTGCTCACATTTGTATTAAAGATAAAACCCTTATTATTGATGTAATTAGGTCTGTTAAAATTGTAGATGAGTGTTGTATGTCACTCTGATACTATTTTTTTAATCACTTGCTGTGATGATAAAGAAATACCAACATCTTGATCAAAATGAGGTACAGTTGAAAATAACAAAGTTAACCAGAATTAATAACTATTTAAATATAAAGGCTGTAGCCTAGTGGAGAAAACAGCAAAATCTACAAAAGAACTCTAAAATAAGACTATGATTCAGCAGAGCCTAAACCAGAGCAAAACATGAGACTTGGAGGATCTATTTCATTTAAGCCTTGGAAGGTCTGTAGTTGTGAACATCAATACAAGCATATATTTTGAAGACAGCATAACCCTTTTGTCCATAGTATGGAGGCTAGCTATCACAGGAACAGTCACTGCCTGTGCTGTCCAGACAGGACTAAAATATCTGCAGTGCTTTAATTCTCATGAAAGCCCAGACAGCATGTAAAATTCTGGTTTAGATGCCACATCCCATTCCTTTGTGCTGTGATTAACAAGCATGTTCTGACACAAGGACCCGGAAATGTCACTGACACAAAGAACACAATTTTTGCAGTAATAGTGAATATTCAGATTAAATAGAAGTTATTAACATTGCCAAAACTCTCTATACAACTGATAAGGTGATACAGGTGAAGTGAAATAGAACTCCTAAAGCTGTCATAGGCTCTTAAACAAGCAGTAAAGGGCCAATATATATACTTTAATCTCTTTCAATTATAGTAAACTTTGCTGCTTTTGACATAGTAGATGAGTTTCTTCTACAAAGGATATTTTTAAGTTGACCAGACAAATTACTGTAGTATTATAAGACTGAGACAATTCTATTTCTCACTTAAACTAGAGAGGAAAATACATGGTTGCATTTTCACCTATTTCAAGTGTGTTTTTGAATGACAGATATTTCTTTGCTTCAAGGTTTGGAATCTAGAAGTGGCATTGTAAAAGATAATGATTATTTTTTCTAATGCTGTGAATAGAATGGAATAATTGGTGGTAGAGTGAATAGTTGACTAGATAGTATGTTTGTCAACATACAAACATAGGCCTTTTTAAATTGGTCTAACTCACATGATTATTTAGAATTTAAGATCATAGGATCATAGAATGGCTTGGGTTGGAAGGGACCTCAGAGACCATCTAGTTCCAACCCCCCTGCCGTGGACAGGGCTGCCAGCCACTAGCTCACTAGATCAAACTGCCTAGGAACCCATCCAGCCTGGCCTTGGACACAGCCAGGGATGGGGCATCCACAGCTTCTCTGGGCAGCCTGTTCCAGCGCCTCACCACTCTCTCAATGAAGAATTTCTTCCTGATGTCCAACCTAAACCTCCCCTCTTTCAGTTTTAGCCCATTCCCCCTTGTCCTACCATTATTATTTACCCGTGTAAAAAGTTGGTCCCCCTCCTGCCTGTAAGCTCCTTTCAAGCATTGGAAGATCACTGAAAATAAGAGAGCAATAATTTGTGAAATGTGGTAAGTTCTTCAGGTCCTGTAGTACTAAATTATAATGAAAATCATTTTAGATCATGGTAGATTTGATTCTGAAATACATATTGACTGAGAAGAAAAGTATGTCTCACTGTTTTTGTTTGTTTTGTTTTCAAGCTCCAGGTAAAGTAGTGAATCTCACAGTTGAAGCCTTAAATTATTCAGCTGTAAATCTGATCTGGTTTCTCCCTCGACAACCAAATGGAAAGATAACTAGTTTCAAGATTAGTGTGAAACATGCAAGAAGTGGAATCATAGTGAAAGATGTCTTGGTTAAAGTAGAGGACCTTCTGGCTGGGAGGTTACCAGAATGTAATGTAAGTGCCACAAACCTTTTCAATTAGAAACAGACTAAGCTGCAGAATATAGTTAAATTTTAATTTTGAGACCTAAAACATTTGGAAGCTTGCTTTTCAGAACAATCCCCAATACTTTACAAATTTAGGCCCAAGGCAGGATACAGTGTGTAAAGAAAAGCCTTTCTGTCCAAAATAGATTAAGCGGAGTATTTTACCTTGAGAAGCTCTGTTTAATCAAAGTAAAAAATGTTAAGAAAAGGTCAACTAACATGATACATTTTTAACAGAAAAGGATGGAAATAAATAATTTTGATGTTTTGGTTTTCATTTATTATTTTTACAGCATTCACTTTGAAAAGGCAAGAATTTTTTGTTTTGGTCAGTGTAGTACTGTTAATATTTCATTTTTATATATAGTTTGATAATGCTTTGTATATTTTAAGTTGTGCTCTGTTCTGTGTATCACATTTCAGCAGTAGTTTAATACTTTTCATAGCAACATTAAATAAACCAGAACTAGCAGAGTTCAAAAAATCTTTGTAGATAAGAATCAAGAAACTTTCAATGAATGTTTATTTTAAGAATTCTGACTATCCCTTGGTTTTCAACCTGAAACCAGTGTATATCTTTTGGAAATTCTTGGAGAAAATTCTCCTTTCTAACCTTTATTTTCCTTTTCTGCTTTATTCTGAGCCAAGTGTTGTGACCACTAGGATGTTAAGGTCCCTAATTTATTATTACTATTATTATTTAGGATACTAGGTATAGTACTTCATTGAAAAGTGCAGTTTTAAATGATAAAATTATTAGGATTTTGGTTTCAGATGTTATTTTCAAGATCATCTTAAGCATTGTGAGGGCTCCCAACATCAGGCTGATTTAATTTAGCACTGAGAAGAGAGGCTGCCAGCTACTGAACCATAAAGCATTGATGGCTGTAATGTCTAGCAATTTTTTTAGAGCTGTCTCCCCACAGTATGGATGAGGAAACCTCTGTCTGGGATCTGTTATATATGTATACTTATATCTATCTATATGAGTGCATACATACAACATACATATGATGTAGAAAGACTTCACTACAAATTTTTTTTGGAGAGAGGGAATCTTAATACTAGATTTTAATTTGGGAATAATTAAACAGAACCTAAAATAATGCTTATGTTCAATTATGTTTTGAAACTTTTTGAATAAGGGCAGACTATAATAATGTCACTATTATAAAAGGTGTACTAGCAATATCAACTAATGAAGTGAAAAAAAAAATTTAGATATTGAAGTACAAAAATTGAAAGAAGAACCAGTTCCAGGCGATTTTGTTTCAAAGGGTGCCTGCCTTTTTTGGTGTCTATATATAAACAATTATAAGGTATGCTTTCTGCATATTGTATTTCTTTTTTGTCTTATTAGGATAACAGTGAATCATTTTTGTGGAGTACTACCACTCCTTCAACTACTTTTGGCAAATCCACGGTTCCTTCAAGGACTACAG
This sequence comes from Alectura lathami, assembly GCA_013399715.1. Taxonomy (NCBI): domain Eukaryota; kingdom Metazoa; phylum Chordata; class Aves; order Galliformes; family Megapodiidae; genus Alectura; species Alectura lathami. Next base: position 37,016 of record VXAV01006193.1, read on the forward strand.
TTACCGCAAGTACAGAGGCATCTAGTCAAATGAGCTCTGTTTGGAATGAACCAATTAGTTTTGTTATAACTAACCTGAGGCCATATACCACCTATCTTTTTGAAGTCTCTGCAGTTACCACTGAAGCAGGTTACATTGACAGTGCAATTGTTCGGACACCAGAATCAGGTATGTACTAATTTCAAAAGGAATTAAAGTTCTCAGATTTATAGGAAAAAGTGCAAAACATCAACGTGAAGTTATACTGCAGGGTACTTCAGTCCAAATGTCTTTATCTGTGTCACATGCTTGTATCTACATAATTATCTAATTTTTAAGTTGATGAAATCAACTGAAAGTGAACATAACAATGTATCTGATAATCAACATTGGGTGGGAGTTTAATTATAGTGAAAAATCAAAGAAATCAAAGTATGCTCAGGGTAGATGATTCTTTTATATTAATTTTATGAAAAAATAAGGACATTCAAGAACTGCAGTTAATAGCGAAATGGAAGTAAAATTAAAAATTAACTTAAAGGGAAAGGGTGTCAGGCATATTATTAAATAAGCATTTCCATTGTATACATACCAATGAACTTCAAGCTTCTTTGCCTTTGAGGAAAAACAAGCAGTATAGAGAAAAGTCTTTTCCCATGGTTCCTTGATCTGGACCTATTGCAGAATGTTATTCAGTGCTGAAGGAATCTCTAAGCACTGGTTTTTGGACCACTCACAATACTCTGAGAAGTTGGAATTGAAACCCAGGAGCAGAAGTTTTATAATTACTTCGATAATGGTCAACGGCATTAATACAGCCATACCAGAAAAGTTTGTTTCTGGAGTAATGTTATTCTGGCTTTCAGTTTGCTAGAATAACCTTCTTTTGTCTGATGAAGTTTGTTACTGGGTTCCTCTTCCATACATCCCAAACTCATAGCACTATTCAAATGAAAATAAATGTAATTCTCTTCTAGCACTGTTCATCTGATTGGCTTTGCTAGAATTAAAATGTCCTTAGTTTGCAGTTCTGTCTAGAGCTAATGAAATTTTGGATAACTTCTGTTCTAAAGCTTTCATGGCTGTTGTCCAGTTAATTTTTCATCCTAGGACAGGTGCGCTGATAATAATAAAATCTTGGATGATGTTGGAAAGCGTATGCTGTAGGGCTTGGTTCTGCCAAATACATGAAATGATGTCATCTATTTGCAAGAGACCTTCAGTCCTTGCTTACTGGGTGCTTGTACAGCCGGGGTTCATCCATTAATGCATGGTCTGGGAAAAGGGAAGCTGATCACTGGTCAGTGTGTGTGGCAGTGGTGTGCACAGGCCCACCAGCAGATCTGCCATCAGCCCTCGTGACCCAAGCCTCTTAGAAGCATAAAAGTTCTAGTTCCACTGATTTCTGGATTTTAGCTACTTCAGGTGCTTCTTAAAGTGCTCCCCTGTGTTCTTGACAAAGATGATACCTTTCTTGCTTTGATTTCAAAAGAAATGATACTTCTTTAAAGCATTTTAAAATGCCTTATTATAAATACAAATTATATTACAACATGTTCTCTGAAAACTAGGATGAAAATATTTCCTTTCCTGGGATGGCTGACATGGGGAAGACACTTCTACAAACAGAAAAAGATTTAGGACTTCATGAAAATGTGGACTCTTAAGAATAATATACAATTGTGTAACTTAGATTAAGTAATCTCCACTGAACAATATAATATATTGTCTATCTTATAGAAATGACAGGATTTTTCATTTCTTTCGTTTGCAGATGTTCTTATTTTGAAAAAATGCTTGAAGAAAAAAAATGTTTTTATGATTTAGTTAGTCAGAGTATCACAACACGTTTTATTATCTCATCCACCTAAGAAACTTTTCCAGCTGTGCATATAAACCACAACGGATGGCCCATCTCTAATGCAGTCAATACTTCAGGAAACTTCTGTGTTGTACATTAGTTTTAACAAAAAAAAAAAAAAAAACATGGTTATTTTTCCAAGTAGTGTGCGAGTTGAATATTTGTTTCTTGGACCAGTCTGTGTATCCGTATTGGCTTAAATCTCACATATGATGTCTAAAGACCTAATTTTCAAGTTGTATCAAGCAGTTTCAGTAAGTTTAGTTGGACATTTGTGAAATCAGGTTTGTTTTAACTCTATATGGTTGAAAAGAATTGCAGCCACTTTAGTTGTCTTTGGATTCAGTACTCCATCTCAGCAGTAACCTCATTAACTTGTGAAGGTATACTTTAGGCAGGAAGGACAGAAAGGACAGAGATCAGATGCCATAACTGCTTGATTTTGTGATTCATCTAATTTATGTCAATAGCTCCATGGAAGTAGAAGTTGCAAGGTTTTTTGCAGTCTTAATTGTTTCTGGGTTTGCATTTTTTGGATAATAAAGTGTACCACCAGTACTGTCAGAAATCATCTATGTGACATACTCTATATGGAAAAAAAAAATTCCTGTTCAAGGAAAATTTACCCAATGTGAGCTCTAGATTGCTGAGCATCACAAATGTGTTTAAGCATCTTCTGTATGTAATCTGTGTCGTCACTAAGCCTATATTAAACTTGATAGAATCCCTGCCACCTGTATGTTTTAAGGATTATTTACATACCTGCATACTGCCAGCTCTTCCAATACCTTTTGCAAGCATAAACTTAAAAAATGAATGAAATAAAAATAAGGCATTTTAAAGAGCAGTACTTTTAATGTAACTTCCGCACATTTAGTGTTTATATTTAAAATGAATTGTCCAATATGTGGTTTTTGGAAATCATAAATACAATATTTTTATATTCAGAGACTTTTTCCAATGTTGTTTAAGTTCCAGAAGATCCACCACAGAATTTTGCCAAGAGCAACGTTACAGCAAAGTCTTTCTCAGTAACATGGGACCCACCAACCATAGTAACAGGCAAATTTAGTTACAGAGTTGATCTGTATGGGCCATCTGGTAAGTCTGAACTGATCTTTTATTATTATTATTATTATTATTATTATTATTATTTCCTTGCACTTGCATTCGTAGTGTCACTACCAGTCAAGAATGACTATTTGAAAGCAGTGCTATGTATCCTTTTCACTATTAGAATTGCTAATAGTTCTTAGGTAACTTTTAAGGGAAAAACCTGACCATTGTAAGGATGGGTACATAATGAAATTCATGTCAGATATTTTTAACAGCAGAGGAAAACTGCTTTGCTCACTCTTTCAGAGAAATGGCAGGCTAAGCTCACAGCTGAATTAGGATGCCTATGTATTCAAATCATTCTGTATCTTATATTTACTCTTTTCTCATTCAGTTAAATCTTTCTGGAGGATTTATATTTCTGGGTAGCATACAATCAGCTGTATGAGTCTGTGTTGGAGCTTTTGTGTTTGGTTTTTTTTTTTTTTTGTAAATCAGACATGCTTAAAGATGTTATATAACAAGGTAGTGCTAAAGAAGTTAACAAGAAGTTAACAAGTTAAAGTTTTTATGGAACCATGCAGGAAAAGCAAAATAAATGAATTTGTAAACAACAACAGCAATTAATTTTTTTTTTTTTTTAAATCCCTTTCTCTTAAAACCTGTACCTCCTTGAGATGGTATTTCAGGTTTGTTATGTGTTTTTTTTTTTTTTTTTTTTTTTTTTTTTTTTTTCCAGGCATTCAATATTACTTCCAATAAGGAAATGCCAAATCGTCTTTCACATAAACAAATTTGGCTTTCCATCATTGTGGAAAGTAGCTCTATTCAATATAGACTAGCTAGAATCTCCTCATTTTTCATTCCAGGACATATTCTGGATAACAGCACTAAAGATCACAAGTTCGTATTTCGTAACCTTGTGCCATTTACAACATACGATGTATATGTCTGTGCAGAGACAAGTGCTGGGGTGGGACCAAAGACAAACCTTACAGTTTTCACTCCTGCAGATGGTAAGTAAGCTGACAGAAATGATATAAATTGGCTGCACGTGATAACTGGTGTCCATTTTTTCCTTTAAAGCCATTTAAGTACCTTGCAAGAGAAGGAATGGGTGTGTAGTATGAGTCTTTAAAGAGAGAGCTAACAAATTAATGAGAGAAACGAGGTGCAAATTGATTACGTAGATTTTTTTTTTTTTTTTTTTGAGTTCATAGTCTGTCACTAGCGTTACTTGCTACCAGAAGCCTTCAGAGACTAAGAAAGAAAAGTAGCTTCTGCCTGATGGAAGTAGTCATTTTCAGATACCGTAACTAAGGTGCAGGTCATCCTTTTAGCCATTAGATGGCAGCAAGTGGTAAGGAAATAACGTTTCAGGACTCCACCACAACTGCTTTGTTCAACCCCGAATTAGTCGTTCGACGAATTTTCTCCAAATCCAGCGCCTCACAGCAGCCTCTAAGGGAGCCACCTTGCAAGCGCTGAGAGCATCACCGAGGCCTTGTCCTGGGGCAAAGCGGTTGCTATGGTTTGGGATTTTTGGCTGCCAGGGGCCCTCAGTCTCATATGTACGTGAGATTGTACAGAATATTTGGTCTGCAGCTGAGCATTCGACCAGAAAAACTTGAGAATCACTATGTGATAAACAGACATCTTCAACATTGTTATTTTTATTAGGTTTGTGTTACACCGCATAAATTTAGAAAATCTCTCAATCGCTGGTTCCTGCAATCCTTGCTGTAAAGGTGTAACAGCAGGATCACCTATCCTTGTTTAATGTACTTGTTCCTGAAGTATTTGATTTTGCCAGATCTCAGAGACAATTTCCTGAGATGACCTACCTCAATACATGCTTATCTTCTATCTAAACCTGCTGTCAGAAGCCAAATGTTTTTTTTTTGTTTTGTTTTGTCTTGAGTGACATAGAATGTCTAATTTTAACTTCAAACATAAAAACCTTCATTATGCAAGTAATTTCAAGTTTGTCTTTTTCTGCATAAATGATTTTTCATACCAAGTCTGAATATAATTCTTCTGAATGTAAACTCTTCTGACCTCTGGCAGTCCTATGTAAAGTACAATAGCATTATTACTGCATAGCTAAAGGAGAAATTGAACTGAAATTCACTATGAAATGAACAAGATGTATCACATTCATTATATTTTCTTTTCAGCTTTTTATTTCATTCTTGTTTGGCATTGATGAATTGAGAATTGTTTTCATTTTCAATGTGCTTGAGATTCCATACCTAGTAAGCTAATCAAGGCTTGCTTACTTCCAGTGCACTGGTGACTTGAGTAGAACTATCCCAGTTTACATCATCTGACCATACTAATATGTATGTGTGGAAAAACGGAGTGCATATTTTTAGATATGTAACTTGTTTGCTGAAACAGACACATGAAGTAACTTTCTACCTGCACAGGGGCAACTTAAAAGATAAGGACATGACATTTGATTAAATGCTTATTGTACTTTGCTTACAGTGTTGAAAAAGCTTGTAATAGGCAGAGATGCTTAACTAAATCTCTTTTTCTCTTGAACATTTAGTTCCAGGTGCTGTATCAGATTTACATCTGGTAGAAGTGGAAGCCACACATATAAAAATTGTTTGGAGGAAGCCACAACAACCAAATGGAATCATTACCCAGTACAGAGTTAAAGTACACATGCAAGAAACAGAAATGACTCTGGAAAACACTATTCTCAATGGAAAAAATAAGGTATTTAGGGTTTTTGATACAGATTCATCTGCTAGATTAAATCTGGTTCTCTGCCTTGTTCCATAGATGCAGAATATGGAACTAGCCACATTGTCACTGCTTTTAAATGCCACCTTCCCCCTGCCACCCTCTTTCTCTGTCTGGGTTTTAAAGAGATTCCAGTACCGCTATTTGCGCTACATGAAAATCATAATCCTGGAGAAATAATCCAGAATGTTTTAGCTACTGAACATACAGTGACATACCTATGGATCTTATTTTTGCTGTTTAGTGCTTTGCGATATAACAGTTCTCAGCAGACCTAAGAGTATGGGGTACACAGCCACTCAAGCAAAATTCTAGACGATGTGGATATGGATCGGAGAACTGAATTTGACATAAGTCTCCCAATGCTGTTCAAATGCTTTGCTTCCAAGGCAGACACCCCTAGTCTTCCACCCCTGTCCTCATCCTTGAATTTAAGGACCATTTTGAGCATGCAGCACAGAACCATAGACCCCTGGTAAACATTCAGCTCAAGACTGAGTGCTTTCTGAGTTAGAGTTTTTTTTTATCTTAATGTTGAACATAGGTACCAACAGTTTGCATAGTTCCTTTTTTAGGAACTGTTTTCTTTGGATCTGGTGCAGAATCTATGTTTTTGATGCAGAGCTCAATGAAGGAGTTTGCTTTCAAGTTGAATGGTATACATTAAATAGAGCCCTGGAGGCAAACATTAAATAAGGAGCAGGGGGTAAAGATGAGGATAAGGATCCATTCAGGCTGGGGTCCTTGGAAAGTGAAATGATATAACTCCATAATTAAAGATTGTATCATAGTGCAGACACACAAAAAATGAAAATTGTCTACACAGATGTGTTTTAATGCTGGAATTTCCTAATTTTTGAGTTCTAAGTACAGAATTGCTGGTCCTTTGTTATAGTTATTGAATGTAATTTTCTAATTAAAGAACAAAACAAATCATAACAAACATAGCCTTAAAGCCTCAGAGGCAAAAGATATTTCTATGTGCGATACTATGTGGGTTGCTATAAAAAGATGGTGGAAATGATTAAGGCATATATAGATTTTACCTGTTTGTGCTTAGGTGAGATTGGTGGTTAATCCCACCTAGTTTCAGCAGTAAAAAAGGCTGCTTTGCCTTCTCTCTCTCCACCTGAGGTTTACAGTGGGAGGACTAATGTGTATTAATTACATCACTGTAAAAGCACCTCTTTTCTGGCAGTGAAGTTGGCCATATGTGTGAGTGGGGAGTGTTCATGGATGACAGCAAAACAATTTAGAGACACTGGAGTCCTGGATTTGGTCCCAGATTCCAAAAGGGCATAATGATTTAGTGCCTAAACAGCATTTTCTACGTAGCTTCTCTCTTTTCAGCTTTCCTTGTTCCTGTCATGGTAGTTGCTGCTCCCCTTAAATCTACACCCATCCATTTCCAGCTCTGTCTTTTGCGCCTGCTGTCTTACAGACCTCTGCATCACTTGCTTCCCTTTCACTCTCCCTTTCCACATATTTGTCCTCATCTCTTATTTCATTAGCTTCTGTTTCTCTCCCACATCTTCACCCAAAGACCACACAAGGATATTTCTCCCTCTGATCAACATGTTATTCTTTTTCTTTGGGGCCTAGTAGGGGCATCTGAAGTCCTCTTGTTGTCAGTGCCTGCAACCTAGTTTTGGAATGTGCTTAGTACAAATGGAGCCTCCAAAGCTCAAATGTCTTTTCATTATAACTCCAAGGAGAGTAACATTAAATTTAAATGCCTTGCTGTAAAACATGGGAGCATTGCAGTTTTGCTGTAAAATTCATATTTTAAGAGATTTTAAAAATGCATATAGTGTATGTTTATTTTATAAATGAACAAAAAGTTCTGGGCTACTAGCAGTTGAGCTTTTTCATAAGAAATACTGTTTTGCAAATTTAAATCTATTTAATATATAAATGTTATTGCAAAGTTAACAAATACATGATTTACATACGATATATAAACTTAATTTAAGAATACAAGGATGACAAGGTTTTTGATTTATTTTTATTTTTCTAATTTTTAGTTTTTGATTGATTCTTTGGAACCATACATGATAAATGAAAACAACAAACCATCTCCCACCTGGAATTCAATGGAAGCAGACAATGAATTATACGAAGGTTCAGGTGAAATGTTTCCCAGTATTCAGACAGCGTCCCCAGTGACATTTACAAGTGTGCTTGGTGGTAATTTGCCTGCTATAAATGAAGCTGCAGAATTACTTTCTGCTTTGGGTAAGATACTTCAAGATTTTTTTCTACCTGTTCCTTTGCTCTAGAGGACCCCCATCACTGTCCCAAATACGATCTTTAGCACATGGTTCAAGCAGATTATGAATGGGTCATTTGCTGGAGTCAGATTTTTTACTACCAAATAACCTTCTGAAGCAAATGGGAATGCCACACAGGCAGGAACTAGCCCCTTGTCACCCAGCTGACCTTCTTCCTAGTGAAAGGAGCACCCGAAAGCCATCAGCCAAGCTGCATAGACAATCAGTTATTACAGTTGCCAAAGCAGGTGTGATTGTCAGGGATTAACATATCTCCAAGCCCTTCAGAGACCTTGATTTCTCTAAGCCTTTTGACTAATGGGTTTTGAAATGTCAGTGAAGGTAAATAGGTCAAAAAGTTACAACTTCGCTATATGGGTTACAAACAGGTGGAGATGACCCCACGACATGGTGATGTCATTAGTGTGTACACTTGTTCTGTATTATCAATGGAACAGTGTTTCTTTGCCAAGTATGAATATTTACAAATCATTAAGCAGGCCTTAGTTGACGGGCAGAGACTTAAAATACCACTCTGAATTTTTGCAGTGAGAGTTTTGAGGAGTAGACAGAGTCAAGTTTTTGAATGAACTGTTAAAATCATTGAATTTCACTGGGAACACCAGTGTCTAAGACCAGAATTTAATTCATCAAATTCTGTACTTTAAAGTGGATCTTTACTATAGTAATCCTAAAGGATCTTCTCTGTCATATAGAGAAAACGTACAGTGCTTTACATGTGATTATTGTTTTTGCCACCTCATTCAGCTTTAGGTAATGAGTTAAAATATGCCTATGTTGTTGAAATTGTGAAGTTTGAACAGCATCTGTATAATCTAGCACACAGCTATTATAGTAGTTTGTAAAGTTGTTGACAGCCAAATTTTCAACAGTGCTTGCTGATTTTCAGTTGCCCCAATTTTAGTGCTAACCTTGCAAAACTTAGAGCCTGATACTTAGTGAAGCACCCAGACCTTTTCATGTTACAATGTCATAATGGCTCCTTTATAACAGAGGAGTTTGCCTAGCACTGTTGAGTTGTTGCTGACTTTGAAATTTATCACAGATGCATCAAAAACTGTTTGTGGGGATAGGCATGACTTCTTCATCCTGCTGATCCTCACTCTTCTGCTAAAAGTGCCAGTATGAAGGGATATGTGATAGGAGCCATTTAAAGTATAGCTGTTATAGCACAGTTGGGAGGGCAAGGGAGAGAGAAATTGTCTTTCCTAATTAAAACAAACAAACAAACCCCAAACAGCCCAACAATAACAAAAACCAAACAAACAGAACCCAACAACCTAGGAGCTACAGTTTTGAATTGACAGGGAAGACTAGGCCATCTACAAGTATGCACGTTCCTAGAAGATTTCTTTTTTTTTTTTTTTATTTTGAGATAGCAGTCAGTGTACATTTTTTGGTTTTAGTTTGCTTCCATTTGTTCTTTCACCTAGACCAATTTATCTATCCTTCCTTCTGTCTAAATTTCATACCTTAACCTCTGAAAAGCAGAGAGGATTGTACACATGAAAGTGGACCTGTAACAACCACTCTTTGATTATGAGACACTGTGTAACATTTCTTTATATTTTTTTAACTACCATGAAAGTTAATTCTTTTTGCAGTAAAATAATTCTAGGTTATTATGTCAACTGAGTTTACAATGCAAAAGAAAAGAAATGAGTTTACAAATAAGTAACTGTTTCTCTCTGTTTAAACCCAGATGATCAGCATGCTATTAACATTTTGGCGGAAGAACAGTCATACGTTATAACGGGCCTTGTACCTTTCACATACTACACAATCAGTGTGTCTGCTTTCACTGCTGTTGGAGAAGGGCCACCATCTGTTCTCACAGCCAGGACACGCGAGCAAGGTAAGATGTGTCTCAGATAAGTTAGCATATGTAACTTCCTTCAAGGAAATTCATTTTTTAATAATTTATTTTGCTAACTGTCACATTTTTGTGTTTTCATTTAAGTTCCAAGCTCAGTACAAAATATATCTTATAAGAATATTAGTTCCTCCTCTATTTTGCTGTACTGGGATCCTCCAGCAAATCCCAATGGGAAAATCATTCATTATACCATTTATGCGATGGAACTGGATACAAAAATAGCATTCCACACAACAACTTCAGACAAAAGCTTGCTTATCATCT
>VXAV01006193.1:47149-58902 GCA_013399715.1 Alectura lathami
ACTTCAGACAAAAGCTTGCTTATGACAGGTACTGTGTCATCTGATAAAAAGTAATTGCAAATATATTGTCCAGAATTATTTATTCCAGCTTTATGTAATGTAGCCATTGTAAGCTAGGCAGATTGAATCTCCTCATCCACACACACACAACGCAGTTGGGACACCACTGCCAGACTTGTATGCTGTGGAGAGGTATGTTGGGAATGTGAGCGTGGCGGGGAGGACTACATCAGGCAAGTAGTGTTGTGAGTAGTAATTTGTGAAGTGGATTTCTCCGTAGTAGTATTATTTTTTTTTTTCTTGTCATCACATTCTTTCCAGGAAAATGTTTCTAATCTAACTCTTTTTCAGAGCTGATTTTTTTCCCCACAGTAATTGTCTGATGATAATTTTCTTTTTTTAAGGTGATAATTTTGATGCTAATTGAAGAAAATGCATTCTCTATGGGGTTCCATGCATTTATTTGAGCTAAGCAGAGTAATGCATATAGAATAAAACACAGATTTGTATGTACCCATACACATCCCTTGTTTTCACAGTTAAATTAAAGCTATTTACAGGGTTGAAGCCAATTGAATTATTTCAAAATCTGTTGATTTGACTGAGGGTTCATTTGACTCTCCCCAGATAAATGGTATTACACATATTCTATATTTTAGGTGGCATTTGTTAACACTCATAGAACAGTATCCGCTTTAATAGTTTTATAATAAAGCTGCAGTATGATCAAGGAGGATCATAAGCAATCAATTTTTTTTTTTTTTTTTTCTTAAACTTTTTTGGTTTAAAAAAATACACCAATTATAAAATCAGAGTTGCAGCATCTACTGTGATTGGAGAAAGTGCTTTGTCTGAAGAGAATGACATTTTTGTGAGAACCCCTGAAGATGGTAAATACATTGTTTGCAATAATGATTTGATTTCTGTATTGAAGAAGTCTGGGCACATACCTAAGGAAGGGAAGAAAGTGTACAAATAAAATCAATGTTGAAATTTCTAGTTTACTATCAGTTAGTGACTTCATTCAGCCTATTTTTAGGTAAGTGCTAGAAATAATGGAAAAAGCTGCAGCATGACCTTCAATCCACTGATTTCAACTCTGATAGACAAGTGGTAAGAAAGCTGCAGATCTGAGGTTCCTTCACTGAAAATACTGTGTCCTTAGACTCCATCTAAACTACAATCAATTATCTTTTGGAATCCAAACTCTCTTTTTCTTTTTTTTCCCCAACAATTCAGAAGCCATATTACAGAGCTGCTGACAAAGTGAACTTTTTATGCTGAATGCTGTTATACAAAGTTGTTTTTTTACAGGTTTGAGGCCTTATTCCTTTTAAGAGAGATCAATGTTATAATGCAGGGTATAATACTACCTTATGAAGATTTCTGGAGCTTGCTTGCTTGCTTACTTGCAAGGCATTCTCCACACATGTAGATGCTGTAGCTGGAGTTGCCATTGGCCTTTGCAAAGAGAACGTTGCAAAGAATTCCTCTTTGCAAAGGAGAATTTGATTTACAGAGCAGATGTATGAATTTAAAACTTAATCTTTCCTTGTTTATATCAGGTTTATATTTTCACTCGTTTCAACATCATTTTTTGCAGTTTTTCTCAAAGTAATAAAGTAATTGTTTAATTGTCATTTATCTCACTGCTGCCAAATATGCAACAATACAGGAGGAATAATTAATTGGGGAAAAAAGAGTGCAAAGGATTGCAGGATAAAAAGTTATGGAGATTTATTAAGTTTAGATAATTTGAGTAACCAGCCAACCAGAATATCAAATTAAACAATTGATCCTTACTCATAATTTTTTTTTTTTAAATTTGTTTGCTTCTACACTGTTAGTTTTTGCAGAGGAAAGGCATATCACATGAACAGGAAATTCCCCAAGTATCTTTTTCTCTGAAAGAAATTTTGTTCAGAGTTGAATTTAAGGCCCTATGTTCATCCACTGGTAAGAGGTGTATGGAAGCCTAGAAGAAACTATTGAGAGAATCAATGGTAATTCCTGCCTTTTTACAAAGCTATGTGTAATTACTCTTATCTTGTTTTTCTTTAGTTTTCCTGACACAGCTCAGGTTGAGCCAACCAAGAAATGACAGCTTGCTTGACTCTTGACTCGAAAAAAGAGAGATATCTGCAAATAAACAAGTCACTACATCTGTCTTAGACAACATGTTAGCACAGAAGATACTAGGCTGTGGTGTTTAATTTTTTTTTTTTCCCCATACCAGATAAATTGAAAAATGCATTTCAATTGAAAATTAAGCTTCTTCACATGGGAATTATCCATGTGGGCAGTCCTGTCATCTGGAGAGTAGCGATCAATTACAGTGAACATTTTTCATTCACAGGCTCAGGAATTAAAGTTGTTCAATGACAAGTTTACATCAAAAAGCTTCAAGATAAATTCTGAAATGTCTGCATAAATGTATCTGTACTCAAATGGAATAGCATGAACCTAGGATCTTATTACTTAAAAAAAAAAAAAAATTATAGAGAGATCATTTCAGAGTGAGGTGATGAAGCCTTCAGAGGAATCAAGGGTGACATTCAGAGCTGACTTTATTCATAAGTGCAGCACACTCACTTCTTCAACATTTTGAGCTCACTAGAGGCACATGAAATCACACGTTTGCCAGTAGATTTAGCCATAACACTGCCCTAGAGATGGACTTGTTTTCTGCTTGACCTTCTCAATAATGTATGCAAGGTTTACACTGGGGTCTTCATGGTTATCAACTAGTAACTTTATCAGTAAACTAAAGGGAATTCAGTTACACTGCATACAGTCCCTTTCCTAGTTCAAATAATGCTTGAGTGAAGTAAGACAGGTAGTTTTTAAGAAGAAAGTGTAAAACATAATTCAAACAAATTTAAAGAACTTTAGAGGACTTGAAAGAAGCCAATTAGAGGATTTGAATAATTACTTTGAATGAAATCAATAGAAGGAGGAGGTTGTATTTTTTTGTCAGTTGTTTTGGTTTGTTTGTTTTTTAAGCTGCAGTGTTAGATAAATTTGTAAGTGAACAAGAGAAAAATCCAGAAAAGCTGAAGTGTTTGGGATGCAAAAAGAGAACTACTTTTACTAGTGGAAAGGAAAAAATACAGAAATTCACAAAGATATGTAGTGGTAAAACTTTGAGAAGGAGAGTGAATAAGTGAATCATTGCATTTCTACTACAATTAGCTTTGCATGTTGCTACAGTGCCTTTTGGGATATCTAAATGTTCGGATCCAATTGGTTTATTAGATCAGTCCTATATTCAATTATCTGGATTTATTTTTTCATTTTCATTTTTTTATTTATTTCTGTATTGCAGAACCAGACTCCCCACCCCAAAATGTAGAGTTAATAAATGTAACTGCAACAGAGATAAACCTGAGATGGTTACCACCTGAGCAGCCTAATGGTCTCATAACTCACTATGAAGTTCTATACAGTGATTCTAGTGATTTGTTTGTTAAAAATACCTCATCTACAAATATATCACTTACTGAAATGATGCCATATACTCTCTACAACATCTCTGTAAGGGCATTCACTAGACTTGGCCATGGGAATCAGTCATCTTTCCCCCTTCTGGTGAGAACTTCTGAAACTGGTAAGTATATAGTTTTCAAAAGACTATTTTTTTTTTTTTCCCCTGACAGCATCTTTATGGTGACATTCAGTGCTTGGATGTCCAGCTTAGTTTATTTCAAATGTATGTTTTTGCCTTGCAAAGCAGGAACATTGAGCCCTCTTTTCTCTTACATATACATAACCAAAGTAAGGAAGATTAAGAAGTAGAGAAAACAATGAGAAGTTTTATGTCTGTTGGACTTCATGTACTTTACTATTTGTTCTCAAAGATTTCCTATATCTTGCAGAAAAATAATTTTTTGTAGGAAAGCAGGGTTTCAAAATGTGAGGTTGAATAGGAATTCAACTTATGATCTAAAATTTTACAAGAAATCAATTCTAATATTAAAAAAAAAAAAAAAAAGATTAACTGATAAGGTGCTATTTTGTAGTAGCTGAAGTTTTTTGTTGCTGGAAATGTTTTGGAGAATCTACAAATTAAACAAGATAGCAGAGGACTAGAGTAGATTAAGTTTTTCCAAGGAAAAAAAAGAAAAAATAGAGGATTGGAAAGAAAGGATGAATATTAAAAAGGTGTAACTAGGCATAGGATGACTTGAAATAATTAAGTAGATAGTAAGATAAGACAATATACAGAAAGGAATGTAAAATACAGAAGGAGGGTCATTTAACTTTTCAGCAGAGCTAAGCAGAGGAGCTGGGAAAATACTGAGAATAACGGTTTACACGGGAGAACAGGTATTTGAACCTGAAGGTTCAGGAATGAAAGGTGGCTTGGAGACGGGCATGAAGGTTAGTTTCCTTTAGGACTCAGCAGTATCCAGGCAGCACTCCTATGCCGCTCATTCTTTTCTTGGGCTTTCGCAGTCTTCACTAATTTGCTGCCTCAGACAACTGTCCACCTTGTCTATACCTAGTATTAGACCCAGAGCTAAAAAAGTTCTGATTATCACATTTTTCTCAGTCAGAAAAGACATGAATGTAGTGATTATGTCTCAGAAGGGGATGGGAATATGCACTAGCTTCTTGGTTGTTAAGATACAGCGGTTATCATTGTGAGCTCCTTCTTCCTGTTTCTGAAATGGACTTTTACTTATTCTGTGTGAAGTAGGTGTGGCCCAGGGCTGCCAAAACAAATCAAACTGTTAAGAAATGAGAACACAGGCACCTAGATTTTAGATTTCACAAGATGGTAGTCATAATAAATGCACCAAGCTAGCTCTGCAAAAACATTGTACTGCTCTTGTGATTTTTTTTCTTTTTTTTTTTTTTTGTCAGATACTATAGGTATGTAGGTATTAGCCCAATTGACTTGAGTGTCCTAGCTCATCTGACACTCAAAAAAAAAAAAAATTTGCATTCCAGCTGCCTGTAATAAAGAGTGCAAAAACATCTTCTGAGATGAGAAGAATAACAGCAAGGAAGGATCAGGAGAATGGAGCATTTTGAGTGAACTACAACTTATTAATGGGCTGATGTGTTCTAATAGCTCTTGGGAATCATTTGTTACCATTCTGCCATGAAATTAGGCAGAGTTTTGGGCTGATTCCACTGCCCCTTGTGGCATTTATTCCCTTTCTGGATACTGCTTAAGCAGAAATGATTTATCCTGTTGAATATAGGATTTTATTGAATGCAGTACATTGATAAGAATGTCTAGGGCATCCTAAAAACATGTCCACGCCATACTTGACCCTTGGGGCAAATTGTACTGTCATTGTATGATTACGATTTTCTGGAATAAGATATATTATTCCATCGGATTAAATCTGGATAACAGAAAATACATTTGTATATTTCTTTGGGGACATAAAGACACATGCACACAAAAACCAGTTATGATACAGCAAGGGCCAGTTGCTCCCCAAGGGCCAGCAGGATGGGGTCACCACTAGCCAGGATCTGGCTGACCAACCCTCAGTGCAGGGTGGCAGCCAGGGGCAGCCCATAATCCAGTTTGCCAAATGAGTCCATGGTGAAGAGGCATGTCTGAGGTCAAGCGAGGAAAGTGAATTACCAAGTTAGGGTGATCTTTTTGATCTTCCAGTTCAGCCTCTTTTGAAATTTATTTTGGCCCCAACCAACCAACTAACCTATCAACCAAACAAACAAACAAAAAGGTAAAAAGCAAATTGTTTACAAGGTGTTCCATTTTAACCTGTCTACGAAAATGTCTAACAAATCAATGAAACTGACCAGAATCTTTTACAAGTTTAAATTTCATCTTCTAGTTCCTGATTCTGCACCAGAAAACATAACCTATCGGAACATCTCATCCATGGAAATTGAATTATCATTTTTCCCACCATCCATTCCCAATGGAATCATACAGACCTACACAATATATCTGAAGAGGACTAATGGAACCAAGGAAAGAGTTACAAACACTAGTCATCTGGTACTACGTATTACAGGCTAGTACATGATGGTCTAGATCTTAAGGCAGCTGTAAATTGTTCTCAAAAGGGCTCAACGGACTGACTGAAGCAGATCAATTGTTTCACTGCATGGAGAAGATCATTCTTGTCCTTACATAGTTAGGTGCTGCCTGTCCTGAGAAGTAGCCAGTTGTGCCCTATAGTACTGTTGTGGAATGGACCATGCTTGGTATAGAATCTAACGTGCCTCTTGTACTTTAGACATTTAAAGTACAAAGAAATTCAATTTCTTTTTTCTTTTTTTTTGCATATCTATCATAGTAACAAAGTAAGTACTAAGCTCACTAAGCTTATTCTGGATAAAAAGAAATACTTCCCTTTTCACTCACCTTTCCAACATTTTATTTGTTTTATCAGCTGCTTCATGATAGAGCAGCTAGTGCTGGCAGCTCAATACCTTAACTAGTAAATTTTCAGACTAGTGCTAAGCACAAACTTTAAGGCATTCCAGAAATATGAAATGGTCTAGAGGACAAGGCATATGACGTTTGTTCAGCCCAGAGCAGAGGAGGCTGAGGGGAGGCCTCATGGCAGCCTTCAGCTTCCTCCCAGGGGAGCGGAGGGGCAGGCGCTGAGCTCTGCTACCTGGGGGCAGTGACAGGACCCGAGGGAACGGCATGGAGCTGCGTCAGGGGAGGGTCAGGCTGGGGGTCAGGAAAAGGTTCTGCCCCAGGGGGTGGTGGGCATGGAACAGGCTCCGCAGGGCCGTGGGCACGGCCCGGAGCTCAAGGAGCTTTTGGACACCGCTCTCGGACGCAGGGTTTGGGTGTGGGTGGTGCTGTGTGGAGCCAGGGGCTGGACTCGATGATCCTTGTGGGTCACTTCGAACTCAGGATATGACCCCAAATTGGTAATTAGGGCTTTATCCCTTCTATTGTTCTTGCAGAATAATTTATGTTCAGATTTTCCTAATGCTCATTTTAGTCTCTAACGGCACAAATGATGGGCCTGGTCAGCACTTCAGAGCTTCTCTTGTGACGTAGGATCCCAAGTTTTTTTTCCATTAAAAGAACAAATTTAGGTCACTTAATGGTTGATTTGCTGAATTACTCTTCTTTATTTAGATCTGAAGAAATATACAGAATATACGATAGAAGTGTCTGCTAGTACCAGAATGGGGGAGGGCCTTTGTAGTGCTCCTCTGCATATACTGACTGATGAGGATGGTAAGTCACAACAGAGAGCGTGATATATCTTTCTCTGCTTGTAGTCTTAACCTAATATTACACTTCATGTCAAATATATGTAGGTTTTAAAAACATTTTTGTAATCATACTTCTGTATTAATATCTATATATACATTCAGCCATGCATGTCTTTTTGCGTGTGTGTTTATAAAGACAATTTAATATGTTAACCAGTACAACCTATGTGAGATTACAGGACTGCTGTGCATGGACATTCAGTTTTACCAATATCTTCTTCATTTGAAGTATCTTAATTTACTAGTATTCTTTTAATCCAATTACACCACATGGTAGAATTAAATACGGTGTTTTGTCCTGCAGACTTGTGAGAGCGGGAGAAAAGGAGAACCACCAAAAGCAGCTTGAATGGTCCAGGGACATTTCTGGTTCTTTTACATGGAGATTTTTGGGTTCTTCTAAACAGATGCGCACACAGATACATAGGTGTAAAAATACTAATATTAAGAAAATACTCAAAGCCCATCTTCTTTAGTATTAAATTTTAAATTCAGCAGAGGAGTGTACTGCAGGCTCAGGGTAGAAGACAGTCGTTTCTTCCCCTGCCAGTTAGTACAATAGGCCACAAATCAGCAGAGAAACCCTAAAATATTTGCACTTTCAGTAGCCAGTATATTTGTGTGAAGTTACCATTGGTCCCCTCTGTAGTTACCAGAGAGGGACTCTTGAAAAAAACATTCAGAGCAGAGCCTTAGGCTCTGTGACTTGCATTTAGGACGGACGAACATGTCTGTCTCTCACCGTTGCTTAGGGAGGAAGTCTCTGAGAACTTAGGTTAAAGCTGCATTGGCACAAACATCCCATCAGGCATTCCCAAATTAAGTCTCATTCCATATTTTAGGGAGTATTGGTTTGCCCAAGATCTAGCTTTTGATGATGATAAATCTGTGCAAATCTTCAAGGTGCTGATGGTCTTACATTCATACTGTCAGTAATAAACCTTAGTTCAAAAGTGACATTTCTGGAGCGCATGGGGAACAGCAAAAAATTTCCCCTGAACAAGAACTTTAATATGAACTAGACCAGCCAAAAAGATATGACATTCGCTATTTTGTAGATCTTACAGTATCCTTAGTGGTTATATAATAAAACAAGTAAAACACTAAATACAGCTGTCACCATTTCTCACTACTAAATACAGACACTCATTGAATTCAGTGAGCATTTGTTCATGAAAAAATAATTTTTTAAAAATTGTACAGAGTTCTAAAATTTCTATGCCAACTTCTAAGGTAGCAGAACAACTGAGAAACAACAATGTTTATAATACACCACATGTACTTTATTCACAGGAACACGGTGTTCCAAGTTTCAGACCAAATGTTTCATAGATTTGCTAATAGCTATGCTCTTCTTCTCAATTTCCATGCATGACTACAACTATGACCTGAATTTTTAGTACATAATGCTCTTTGGTTTAATTTGAGAAAAACAAAAGTCATTCTACATAGTGATACTACTATCCGTGAATCAAGAAGAAGCTTTACTTCTCAATAACATCCTAATACAAAGCGTTATCACTTACGTAATATTTATGTGATCTTTAGAGTAATTCAATTAGAATGAAATCAAGCATGGTCTAACAGTGTCTCTTACGTTGTTTTCCTACAAAATGGTTACATGGTGTCATGTAAAGTTCATCTTAAGATGAATTTTAATGGTCTCAGTCAATGCTCATCTTTATACTTGCCCTTGTGACACATTAAATGTATGAATGTGATCCTTATTTGATGGAGTGAATAGATTTTACTACTGCCTAGTATCTCACATTTTATCATCTCACAGTGCCATGCTCATTGTTTTTTCCACGTTTTGGTGTTTTGTATAATTATTTCCAGCACCTCTTTTTCCTCAGGGGAACTATTTTGCTGTATTTTACACGTTTGTACCTATAAAGCTGTTGCTTTTGTTAGAAGAAAAAGCATTACAGCAACGAACTTGGACAGTAGGTGAATCACTGTGACCTACCCATTGCTCTGTTTTCTCATGAAGTAGTTTTTCCATTGAATCACAGAAACAGATGTTCAAACACCACCATGCAAAATCTTCTTTTATCATCTGTCAGAAAAAGGAAAAGAAGCTGTGCTATAACATTTGTTGATGGATACTGTACTGGTGTAGTATAAAGTTCACTTTCCATCACAAATAATTAAAATCCTATTTAAGGATGCTGCATATCCCATAGATCTTTGCTGTTTAGCAAGATGTTTTGTCCTGTTCTCTCATTTTATAGCTCCTAGTTCTCCTCCAGAATCCCCCTCAGTAAAACAGTTGTCGGGTGTCACTGTGAAGTTGTCATGGAAACCTCCACTGGAGCCAAACGGAATTATCCTCTATTACACAGTTTACGTCTGGTAAGAATTTCTGGAAATAGTTCTGAGGACAAATATTAATCTGTAACCTAGCAGGAATGTTAGGTTTTTCTTACACAATGTGTTGATTACATGTTTTTGGAGAATGCATATTCATCCAACACTTACAATACTAGCCTTTTGTGTATACAAATTCAGATATCATGTGGTAACTGGAAACTGGGGTATTGAATATTTTGCAGGCTTTATTTTTTTTTTTTCTGAAGGTTTTTTTTGTTTTGTAAATTAATTCAAACTTGAATTAGAGAGTGGTGACTTTTGTTCTATACTGACTGGACCTGTTTTAAGGCTTATCCTAAAATGTAAAGGAGATTAGAAATTAATGCAAAATAGATTTCTTCTGTAGAAAGTGTGTAAAGGCAATTTGAGACCTCTTCTAGCTACCATCTAAATGGCTTAAGAACTTGAGAGTCATGATATTAGTCTTTGTATGTGCTATCAGCTATGCCTAATGTTGTATTTTGCATATACTACATTTATAGCAAAGTATCTTTAACTTATGTTTTTCATTTACTATGCCTTCTTTTCTTCTGTCTATTCTTTCTTCTTCCCTGCGTTTTTTTTTTTCCTTGTAATTGCTCCTGGAATCTTTTTTAATCTTTCAGAAAGAATTCTGGTGTTTTAAAGCTTTCAGCTTGTCCTGTTCTCTTCATAACATAGTTCAGCCTAATGAACTATGCTATCTCTTCAAAGATCTATATATAACTTCTGCTGTGGTTGAAAAGGTTTTGTCATTGATCATTTTTAATAACTGCATTTATGTTGTACCATCTTATTGCCACTACAAAGCCACAGGAAGCAAATTCTAAAGAAGTCCAAGTTATGAGATGCAAATTATCAGTCTTTATGAATGCACTATTATTGAGTTTACATGTATTAATGTGACTATGGTTTTGGGATAGGCTTTGGCTTTGGACTTTTTTTAAATTACAACTGCTAGTTAAGTTGGTGATCAAGTGAACAGGAGGGAGCTCTTTTTCCAGAACACTTGTCTTGCTACTGTGTTGGCAAGCTCTTTTACCACAAAGAACAATAATTTTAAAGACTATCTTATATCTAGGAAAGTGTTACTTAAAGAATCATAGAATCATTTGAGTTGGAAGGGACCGCTAAAGGTCATCTAATCCAACTTCCCTGCAATGAACAGGGATATCTACAGCTAGATCAGGTTGTAGTTCATGATATGGATTATGATTTTGGTACAGACGGTGCTCAAAGGCTTGAGGTTATGGCAGTTTTCATCCTTATGTTGCCCAAAAGTTTACTGCTTTTGTTGTGACAAGTGAGTTAGTAAGAATTTGTTTTTTAAAAAAATCTTTCAATGGAACCATCTTTTCAGATATCTGAATTAAGTAACCACATAACTTTTTGCAGTAACCCTTGTCCTTTTTCCCTCTGTATTCTCCTTGCTGTGTCTTATCTGTTCTTACTGTGTCATATCTAAAATTAGACAGGAATTAGATATCATCTTCAGCAAGGACATGAGAGTAGAACTCCCTTTGCTTTCAAAGGGATAACAACTTCAACCCTCCTTTTTTTTTTTTTTTTTTTTTTTTTTTTTCTTTTTTTTTTTTTTNTCTTTTCTCTTGTTTTATTTAGCCTTTTTACATTTGAAGTGTTTAACAGAATTGGCTATATAATTTCATCCAATGCATTGCAGGATGAGATTTGACAAGGCAAACTACCTTGCCATAGTGGCTGCTTTTGGGGTGCATTCAGTATTTTATTAGGGACATTGTTACTCCAAGAGTTTCTTGATAAAGAAGAAAGTTAATGCAGATGCTAAATAAATGTTCTTTCTCTTAAACATATTGCAGAAAATTTGGTAACCTTTCTTTAATGATTTGAGAATGAGAATTTGCATCCACAAGANTCTACAAACTTGTACCCTCTGAATCTGCAGTTCTAGAGTATTACAGCATATTGACAAAACGGCTGAACTTGCTCAGCACTGTTGACTTTTCTGTAGTTGTATAGCAACTAATACCTTCGTTCTCTTCAAGAAAATATTTCAGGCTCAAAAATTGGTATTATCATGTTCAACAGATTTTTGTGAGATTGCTGACTAGATCTACTTAGAGGTACAGCTTTTTATTAAACTATAGTACCTGTCTATCTTTTTCAAGTGAAAATATGCAGTTTCCTAAGAC
>VXAV01006193.1:70638-91488 GCA_013399715.1 Alectura lathami
AAAAAAAAAAAAAGGGGATTGTCATTCAACAAGAACAAAAAACAGGAAGGATAAGTTAGGTATTCTGTAACCGAATAAATAACTTGAGTATTTCCATAAAAATCAGAATTTATTAGTAGTCGAAGTGTATGTCTCCTGAATAATATGGTGAATCATCTCTATTGGTGGTGGTAATGGCTAAATGGGAAGATAGAAAGATAAATCAATGAATGAATACCATTAATTTTCAGTGACAACACATTTTTTTTTTCCTTCAGAATTTCACAAGTTATGGTAATGACAGCGGTGTCAGTATGTCCCTGTCTGCAGTTCTGGATGACTTGGCCAAATACAGCCATTATACTCTATGGTTAACTGCAAGCACAGCTTTCGGAGATGGAAACAAAACCAGTGAAATAATAGATGTGTATACAGATCAGGATAGTAAGTTAACTTTTTTTAATGTTACAGTGTATATCAGAGTTTCCATTTACTAAATATACATTAACTTTAAAATTATTTTACTGTTAAGATGGTGAAGTTAAAATAAAAAAAAAAATCCAACAATCATACTATTTTGTATTTTCCTTTACATAGAAGATATTTTGATTTAAGTCTTTGCTTTGTAATAAAAAAAATGTAGTTCACAAGATCCTTCTTTGGATGCAAGCAATAAGAAAATTCTCGTAAACCACCATTAAGGCTCTTTCATGAGTCAAATGTAACAGAGATGGTTGTCCATATATGCCATCAAAATATTTTGATAATAAAAAAAAAAAAGAAAAAAAAAGATTTTTCAGAAGTCATACAAAATAATCACACTTTGAGCATGTATTTCCATATCGTTTTTGGATTCTTTACTACTGAAATCCATGCATTTATTTTTCATTTATCTCTCGTAGTCCCTGATGGTCCTGTTGAAAATCTGATCTATCAAAACATTTCCTCATCTTCTGTAAATGTAAGCTGGCTTCCACCGTCCCAGCCAAATGGTTTAGTTTTCTTTCATGTTTCTCTAAGTTTATGGCAACTGGAAACCAATAAGATAATGTCTTTCCTTACTTACAATACAAGCATCATTTTTGACAATCTGGAGAAATACACAGATTATATTCTGGAAATCACACCAGCCACTGATAAGGGATCTTCCAAACTGCATGCTCTAAGTCTGCATATAAGAACTGATGAAGATGGTAAGTTTAAGAATAGTTTTTATTAATTCCTAAAGAAATGTAATAAATAAATAAAGTTTCTTTCTCATTTTATTTGAAACTTTATTTTGTGACAAAATAACATTCAGGAGCTCATCTAGCTAAAAATTTTTCATTGTAATTTATATTTTTTTGTGAGTTTATCTTTGTTTTTCTCTTTCTTATTTCTTTGTGTAGTCCCAGAATCAGCACCTATAATCAAAACATTTTCGAATCTCTCAACTACCTCAGTTATGCTTTCATGGGACCCTCCTGTTAAGCCAAGTGGTATTATAATATGTTATGATTTAAATTTGTTTGGGCCAGAAAGGAATATTTCATTCTCTACCACCAATAATTTTATCATCTTGGAAGACCTTGTACCATTCACATTATACAGTATTTACATAGCTGCAAGAACTACAAAAGGACCTGGTCCATCTTCTGTGCTTCAGTTCTACACTGATGAGTCAGGTGAGCAAATGCAATTGTAACCAACTTTGAAATTTTGGCTCTGTTACTGCATCTGACTTAAATCTGAACATCGCGCATTGAAAGAGTTGAGATGGAAGATTCATTTTCCATCGGTCTTGTGTGAAGAGCTCTCAGAATAAAGAAACACTACAAGAGAAATCTTTTCTGAGCTCTGCTCCTCCCACCACAGTGTGCCAGAGGAGGTCATACCCTGCAGAGGATTGCTAAAGAATCTCCAAGGAAGAATGTCCTTTGACTCTGGAATTTATCACAGTTTGCCAAGCGTCAGGGGTTTTGAAGCAAGCAACAATACCTTCTTCTTCATCCCTCCTACACAAATCATTGAAAAATGATAAAACATGGGAATATTTCTGATATTCTTTCAGGTCTCCTTCACGTGGACCTCCTCTTACCTGTGTGGTAAATGATGTAATCTTGCAGATACATATTGAGTTGTGCTTAGTATAAGCTTTAGGAAGCAACGTGTATTTCATTCCAAGGATATATGTACTATGACTTTTGTTAAATGCCTTAGTTCTGACATTGGGCCTGGTTAAGTGTTAAATAGGTTAGTTAGATATCTGAGAAGATCTCTTGCTGACTAAACATATTCCAGGTTAATAGAATTCATTTCAGGTCAAAAAGAAAGGGGAAAAAAAAAAAAAAAAGTAGAAACAAAGTCTCATTTTGTTGGGTTCAGATACAAATGATAACAAACATTCAAATGTTCTGCTGCTTCTCTGAATTGTTTGGTTTTGCCTGGATCTGGAACTCAAGAGGATTTCTCTTTTGCAGTGCCCTTAGCTCCACCCCAGAATTTGACCATTACCAACTACACTGCAGATTCTGTATATCTAAAATGGGATCCAAGTCCTCAGCCAAATGGTGTTATTATGAGATATAGTTTAAAGATTTATCAAAACAACACGGAACAAATATTTTATCAGGTATGCATGTAATTTTTATGTTTAATTTCATTGGCAGATAAATGCTTTTTTAATCTTTTACAAACAAATTTTATGACAAATGCTTTAAAAGTTTCTTGTGCTCCTAGAGTTATGAAAACCTAGAAACCATGACAAGCTCCTATAAATTCCTGTTTGTTAAGAGAGTTTACTTACCCTCCCGCCAAGCATGTCACTCAGTTTTTAAAATTAGATAGAAAAATATATTTACATCTATAAATATTGTTAAATATAGAATCTAATATTTTATTAATGATGAGCTTTATTAATCTTTATTTCATATATCATTGTAAGTTTGATGTTAGAAAATGACAGAAATGACTTGTCTTGACCTATATTTAGCCATCTAGCATCTGTGGGCTTCCAAGACTGAAAAAGCAGGAAATAAATTCTTTCTCATCTTGAAAAATGATTTAAAATTATTTAGAGGTTTGGCTTTATTTTTTCTTTTTTCAGAATAAGAAAATCAGAATAAATGTTAACTGAAATAGATGATATAAAATTAGATCTAGAAATTGGTCAAGGCATTTATGTCTGGTTGTTTGAATGTCATCAGATAAGTGCCATGAAGTGTAAGGGCAGCAAGCTGAAACCAGGATTGCGTCTCAGGCTTAGAAACTTAGAAGTGAGTGATGTTCACTTGAGACACAGGTGAAAGTTAGAGTGAAAAGGCATTTCTGCAGTCTGTTGTGAGTTTGAAACACAGTGTAAGGTATGCTGTGAGACTGTGAGGGGAAGGTCACTTAGCAATCCCAGAGACTTCGCATGCAAAAGTGCTTGTGCTTATGCATTGCAGATATAATTCCCCATGAGGTGGCCTACTGTGCAGTCTTCTGCAGTTATTCCCCATGGGGAATGAAGTGCTGTCATGACCACAGTTTCTTCCACAGTCCTTAGAGGAGAGGGGTCACCATGCAGAAATAGAAGAGGAAGGGAGTGGTTTCTATTGACAGCTGCCTTTGGAATGACATTCTCTGACAGCTCATGAAGTCCACTGAAGATTATTCCCCACTGTCTCTCTGAGGCAGACTCCAACCCTCTGCCATCCAGAGGGACCGTGACAGACTGGAGAGGTGGGCTGGCAAGAACCTCATGGAGTTCAACAAGGAGAGGTGCAGAGTCCTGCACCTGGGGAGGAACAACTGCAGGCACCTGGATATTCTGGGGGCCACCCTGTGGAAAGCTGTACTGCAGAAAAGGACCTGAGGGTCCTTGTGGACACCAAGTTGAACATGAATCAGCAATGTGCCCTTGCTTCTAAGAAGGCTAATGGTGTGCTTAGCTGCATTAGGCCCAGTGTCACCAGAAGATCATGAGAGGTGATCCTTCTGCTCTACTCAGCACTGATGAGGCTGTACCTGGAGCACTGTATCCAGTTCTGGGCCTCCCAGTACAAGAGGGATATGGACATTCCAGAAAGAGTCCAATGAACGGAGGGCCACCAAGATGGTGAAGGGACTGAAGCACCTCCCCTGTGAGGGGAGGCTGAGAGAGCTGGGACTGTTCAGCCTGGAGAAGAAGAGGCTCAGGGGCCATGATATCAATGTGTATAAATGAGAGAGGACAGAGTCAGGCTTTTTTCATTGGTGCCCAGTGATAGGCAGTGGGCACCATCTAAACATCAGGCAGCACTCCTGGTCTGTGCAGGTGACAGAACACTGGCACAGGCTGCCCAGAGGCTGAGGGGTCTCCTCCTTGGAGATCTTCAGAAGCCGCCTGGACTGGCCCTGGACACCCTGCCCTGGGTGTCCCTGCTGGAGCAGGGGTTGGACCAGATGGACGCAGAGGGCCCTGCCAACCTCAGCCATTCTGTGACTCTGTGAAAAACTGCTACCAGGGACAGAACTGTGGTTTTTAGTTCTTCATCAAACTGTGTGTGTGACTCAGGTTAAGTGAGGGAAATGTGATGCCATTACCCATGAGCTCTTTCACTGAAGACATGTAGTATGGAAGTAGGAGTGTGAGGGGGTTGATATGGTAGTGTGGAGGTGACAAGAATTCTCAGTATTATTAAAAAAAAAAAAAAAAAAAAAAAAAAAAAAGCATATGTGGAGTTAATCTGTTCTAAAAATGCTACGGTAATACCATCCTTTGGCATATCTTTCTCACAAGCCACAGCGAAACGGGGCAGAAAGGAAAGGAAGAATTTGACCCTGCATTCCTTTTAGTTGAGCTCAGGGACTACTTTGCCTGAAAGCTACTGAGAGTAGAGGAGGCAAGACTATAGCTCTAAATCTTCTCTTCGTTTCAGTGGGTTCAAGGTGAGGCCCACTGTGTTCAAAGGTTAATTGTGTACTAATATTTTTTCCTTCTTTAAGAATATTTCAGGTTCCAACAACGAAGCAAACCTTGTTGGGTTAGAACCGTTCAGCACTTACTTTATCAGTGTCTCTGCATTTACCAAACTTGGGAATGGCAATCATTTCAGTAATGCTGTCCAATTTACAACAATGGAATCAGGTTAGACATGGCTTTTTGTAAGCTACAGTTTTGTTTATGTAGATTTTCCCCGAATCGCGCAACAGCAGTACTTCCTCTTCTCTCCAAATAAAGTGTAAAATAACAATATCTCATTGTCTTCTGCTTCTGTAACACCACGTTCCTACTGTCCAGGATAGACTGGCTTTGAAGTTCAATGTCGGAAGTACAAATTAGAAATGTCCTCATCTGCAATGAGAGGCTTATATGACTACTATAAATCTTTTAATAGCATCACATATAAAGGGAGGAAAATTAGATAGATATCAGACTTTGTAGATCAAAGTGATAACTCAGGTCTCTGTGAAAATAACTGAAACTTTAACAGTATCTAAACCAACTGGACAAAAGATTGTCAAATGAACTTGAAATTCTATTAAAAAATTGTAAATTTTTAACATTTTTGATGGAAAGCAAACTAGTTTCTAATTAAATATTCTTATTTTTTAGACCTTATTCTTCCTGACATCTGGGGATAACAATGTAATATAACTGATTTAATTCATTAATTATGTGCTGCTTTGTCGTGTGCCTTCTGCACGTAGAATCATAGAATCATCTGAGTTGGAAGGGACCTTTAAAGGCCATCTAGTCCAACTCCCCTGCAGTGAACAGGGACACCTACAGCTGGATCAGGTTGCTCAGAGCCCTGACCAGCCTGACCTTGAAGGTCTCCAGGGGCAAAACATCCACCACCTCTCTGGGCAACCTGTTTCAGTGCTTCACCACCCTTATTGTAAAAAATTTTTTGAAAAGTTTTGAAGTTGCATGTAGTTTCAAAATGAAAAACTGTATAATGTGGAAGTGAATATTCAAGATTTTCTAAAGAGATGCCTGGAGCTCTGCCGATTTGTAAAGCAGGTCTTTGTGCAAAATTATAACTTTTTTTACCAAGTCAGAGCAATCTCCAGGCTGTTCTGCTCTACAAGGGATGTCAAAACCAGGGGACTAGCATGGACGGAGAGTCATGCCTGTTCCCTCATGTTCCCTTATACTGACAGCAAATGGAGTAGAGGAAGTGTCAAAAGATTTCATGTGGTGACTACAGTTTTTCAAGATTACACTTCCTGTGAAATATTCTTTCCAGAGCTGATATGACAGCAGTTCTGCAAAAAAATTATGTGGTTTATTGTACCCAGTGGTTAGAACACCATGAGAAATCTGGACCATCACTAAACTGGATCAGGTTGGCTGCTGGATCCTTGCAGCTGGAGGCTGTCCTGCCCAAGAGCCACAATCACTCTACTGCTGTTTCATTCCATTATCAATATTCATTCTCTCAGTTCTTTATTCAGAAGTGCTGGAGAGACATTACCCACGGGAGCGTGATCTAGTCATTTGCCTGCTTTTTCTTAGATTTTATGCTCAACTAGTTGTCGCATTGTTTCTTTTCCCTCCAACCCAGGTTCTGGGCAATTGTTGGATCAATTCCGTATTGAGTTCGTCTAAAGATACTGTCTCTAGTCTTTATTAATCATGGCAGTTAGTCTTTCTTCTGCAGATGCTGCTTCAAAAAAAAAAAAAAAAAAAAAAAAAAAAAAAAAAAAAAGAAAAAGGAAAGGAAAAAAGAGTATTCTTCAAAATCTGAAAAGAAAATTAATAATTTAGAAGAGATTCATCTACCTTTATGCAGTGATAATTAACATGTTCCCCTCTATTTCTGGTTCCTCAGTAACAGTCCTTTCACTATTTTTATGGATTCCTGGACATGTTTCAGCAGAGGAAGTAGGCTCATTATGTATGTACTTTCTCTTAGCTAGTACAGCCAGCAATTTAGCCATTTCTGAGATACTTCAATTCCTTGTTGTATTTAATCAATTTCTCACATGGAAATGCTCTATTTTCAGCATGAGTATAATATTTGCTACCTTTTATTAAATTTTTATAAGTACTTAAAAATTTCTCCTGCTGGGACCAGCAAGAAGGTAGGGAATGATAAGGCAGTAGAATTAATATGACAGCTCTGAAACCTGCCCAGTAACTTCTGTGCATGTCATGCCTCAGCTGAAAGGACAGAAATGCATGATACAGTGCCTAAAAGACGCAAAGCTAAGAGATAAATAAGAATTTTCTGCTGTTGGTGCTCTTGTAGAGTATATGAGTTTTACACTACTATGTATGTTCTACACCACTTTGATTACAAAGACATGGGGAAGTGTGAGATGTGAGAATAAACCTGGAGCACACATCTAGGAAAAAGCCAGATAGGTAGCCTCTTCTATGTCAAGCACTAGTATCAATCATATTCACAGTAATTGGAAATGAACCACCTAAGGAGGACAAAGATATTTTTTTGTTCTCTCAACATGTTTCTGTTATATTCTATCTATCTATTTATCTGCCACTGGAATGTTTTACTCTGCTTCCCTAGCTGATGTTTATGGCTGCTTCTCCAGCTATATTTTTCTGTGATTATGATTTTAATTGTGTGGGAATGTTAACCCTTGTTGCATGTGTATTTTTTAAGTACCAGATGTTGTCCAGAATGTTCACTGTATTGCGACGAGTTGGCAATCGATCCTGGTGCAGTGGGACCCCCCAGCTTCATCTAACGGTGTGATTACTCACTACGTTGTAACAGTTAAAGGAAGTTCAACAAATTTTTCGTCTTATGATACATTGCATTCTTTTAGAAATCTGCTTTCAAATATTTCTTACCAATTTAAAATAAAAGCTGCAACATCTGCTGGTGATGGTGAAGAACAGATATGCAATGCCAGTACACTTCCAGAAAAAGGTAACAAATTACTAAAGTTAATTTTTTTTTTTGTTTAATTTAAATGATGACTGTGAAACAAGCAGGTCTGAAATACCTGCTTCACTACAGGCAGCTAAATCCTTGTCTTTTAAAAATTGGATTCCAATAGTGAATGAGAAACAGAGCTTACTCTTTCTCCTGTTTTAGAATACATGGGTCCCCTTCTTTCTGGCTCATTGGTGATTTATGAGCTTTACCTGGATTATGCATTCTCTAGTTTGCTCTGGAACTTCTGTCCATTGACAGGACTGAAAATTTGCTTTTGAAGGAAGCATTTTTTAAAAATTAAAAATAAGCATGCTGGAAATGTGCAGTGATCTGAACTGCTGTGTTGAATGTGGATGCATGCACCTACAGCACGCTTACTTTAAATCAGGGCTGGTGAAAAGTCAGTCTTGGCTCAGAGCTCCAGTAAGACTGAAACTGGTGTCCAGACTGGCAAGCTGATACCTGATTAAAACTGGACTTGTCTAAAACCAGAATGTTTTGGAGACAGGTTTATAGGAAGCATGTACCTTCTGATACACGGGAGAACAGGAGGCTTCCTGGGTCACCTGCTTCTTTGAAGGTGGAGAAAGGTTGCACCTGGAAAAGGTAGACATCAGGGTTGTTGAGGAATTTGGTGTTGGCTGTTAATTAGGTTTTTTAGGAAAGCCTGGAGAAGCTGTGGCTGTAGTATCAGCCCTGGGCTTGAAAGGCAGACTACTAGCTTGTTGTGGTCTACATTTTAGGGATTTTGCCTGGCTGAAGGGTTTATAATACAATATTCTTTTTATTATTATTATTGTTTTATCTTTTTTTGCTGCATACACTCTTTCTTGCTGTTTTAGCATTTGGCTTACAGGTTGTTGCTTAGTCATATTTACAGCAAACTAGTTATTATTAGGACATTTCCTTAGCTGTGTGTTTGCATGAATTGTTTTCTGGTGACTGGCTACTAGGAATTGGAGATTCATGGTTGGGAATGGAAACAGTTTTATAGCTGTTGTCAGCTTCTTATTTATGGTGGTCTAAGATTAGTCACAGAATATGTAGCCAGCACTGAGTCACTGACAATGCATTTATTTCTGACATAAAGTGAAATAGAGTTTGGCTCCGCGTCTCACTGCAAAGTGTTTGACCTTTACATTCTTACATTATTTGACTTTTTTTTTTTTTTTGAGGTAAATTTGTTCATACCTGGGTAAAATTAAACATGATTCATGAAGATTAAATTTATGAGGAGATTAGTAGTGTTTTGTGTCTAATCTAGCTGCATTGTCATGGTAAGCCATACTTCTGCTAGGCTGCAGTATGTTACAAAAACGACTTTGTAGTGGTAATATTACATTATGATTAAATATTATGCAGTATATGAAAGATAATACAGCAAGTACGCATGCAAAAATGATTTGAGATTTTATGACTGAATAATTATCCTTGGATTATTTTCAAGAACATGCATACATTTTATATACATTATGGGAAAAAGAGCCATAAATTGGCAGGCTAGTTCTCAGAAAGGCCTACTAAAGCTATGCAGCTTCAGTTAGCTCAGAAGTCTGGGACTAGTGTAATAGTCATTCAGTTAAGAATAAAAATAAAAGAATTAAAAAGACTGTTGGGGAGTTCAAAGTATGAATAATAAAAAAGAAACCTTCAACTGCTGTCATTTTTTTAAATTTAGATTTTTCTTGTTACACTTTTTTCTGTTCTCTGAAAATATTAACTGTATTCATTGTAATACTAAGACGTGCAGAGCATTTTTTATCTCCTTACTACTAGTCCTATTTAATATTACAATTGAACGCAAAGTCTTGTAACAGGTTGTGGGCCACGTTGTACTACAGTGACAGTCCTTACTGTTTGTTTTCGCTATACAGGGATGCATTCATAACTTCCACTTAAAAGAAATATGGCTATGAATTTGTCCAAGAAACATTATCTAGTTTAATCTGTTCTTAATTTTGCTGGCCTATACTAACTGTACACAGAAGTATGCTTTATGGATGAGAGTGAGGAGTGCCTGAAAGGATTGATAATAGCAAAGTTTCTTAGGTCTTTTGGTTTAGGCCTGGCAAATTATCATCAGCTGCTGTTACTTGTGCATAAAATGTGTTTCTTCGCATAACAAGTCAACCTTTAAAGATTCTGGTTTTGTACCTGCAGCATGGACTTGCCCACTGGAAAGTGTGGCCATGTTTTTCATCTAGGACAGTGAGGAAAACAAAAAGTAGCATTGACTTAAAATCTTCTTCATATCCAAGAATATGGTCTGTTTCCTTCACCATAAATCCTTTTCATAGGACATAGCAGCTCATGACAGCTCCGTGAACTGGGATTATGTGAATTGCTTCATTACCTTGTAAAGAGAACTATAGATTACCATAACGCAGTGGAAGAAATATTTAAGTCAGTATCCTAAAGCAGTCCTTAGGGCCCTAAGCATGATGTGAAAGTGCAGTGTGTTGACCTGATTATCCAGAGAAAACACTTGTTGAAGAACCCCAGCATGGAAAATGGAAGAATTTTGGTATCCTCTGTCACTACTACAGATAACAGCAGTGTGTTTCACGTGTTCAAGAAGTGCTATAAGTCCACATTAAAGCAGAAGCATCACAAAATAGTGGAGTGAATCATGACCAAGAATCTTTGAAACATTTTTTTGCAAGACTACTGAAAGTGCTTTTCTTTTTTTTTTTTTTTTCTAGACTTCTATTTTCTTGATGTAGTGTAGATCTTTTCTAGATTTTCTCATTAGTTGGTATGTCCAAATGTAGGTTAATGGCTTTGATGTTGATAGTAAATCTTCCCTAGACCAATGCAGTGATCAGTTGATGGCTGCCAATGAAATTGCATTGATGTTATTTTTGTAAGCAGGTAGATAAAAATAGACAAATCATATAGTGTAGGATGAAAGAATTTTTTTGTAAGGACTAGGTCAACTCTGAAAATAAGAGAAATGGTGGTGAGATATACATACAAAGTTGACACTGAAAGTATTTACGGATCAAAAATGTTGTTTATTGAAAAGTAGATGGTGGTCCAGTTTGTCAATAAGTTGTGCATTCCTGATGGAATTTATGGGTAAAGAATACTGACAGTTTTCACTTTGCTAAGCTTAGTTTCAAGGTGCATATTTCTCCTCAGATATGCAGGATTTGATTTTTCAGTCCTAAGACCCTACAGTTAGGTACGGAATTTTTCTAATGTGCTAGGAACTCAGAGACCTAGTCCAGAGAGGGTTTTTTTAAGACATGTTCTCAACTGTGCAATTTCCTTTAGAGCATGTCTGATAGTATCAGTCCCAAGTCATGGGAAAAGTAGTCTACAGTTCTTTTCACTTTTATGTTAGTAAAATCATCTGGGACATATTTATGATGTTCTTGTTCATACCGAGCAGGACCTTATATCACAATGAGTCCCACTGAAGTTAGTAGTCCATACTAGAGTAGTATTTAGTATCATCAGGGATATCAGCTTAACCCAGGAAACTCCTTTGGGTAATAAAGCTTTCAAAAGTTAATAGAGATAATCAATACAGAATATTCACTTTTGTTTCCAATACCTCCATTTTCTGAAGATCATTTTGCAGAGTGCCCACTGCTATCTGTTCTACTTTGTTCTTCACTTTCCTGTTGATGCTTTTAATACCACCCAACAGACTTCTAGGCTGCCGCTGTTCTTTTAATCCAAACTCCAGCTACAAGCAGCTGTTCTGTAGGCAGATTTTTTTTTTTATTAACTTCGTTAGGAACTATGCCGTATCAGATTACTCTCTTCTGTTCCCGGCCCGTGCAGCTGTAGTTGTTGCTTTCCACAGAAGTCTTCACAGAAAGCTGTAACTTCACTCTTTTCTCAGTAGATCTTTTTGTGAGTATGTCCTCTGCTGCCCTTAGGTTATCTTTGCATTTCGAATATTTCTATCAAGCATTTCTGTTGCTTTAAACCAGTTCCACTGGCCCAGTTCAACTTGATCTAAGCCTTTTTACAGTCAGGGGCCTTTTCTACAAGGAATTTCCTTTCATTTAGGTTCTCAAATAAAATGCTAATCTCAGAGCAGTCCGCCAGCTTTGGAAGGACTGATTAGCATTGCAGCCAGACGAGTGTAGGGAACCGGGGCCAAGATCTGTGAAAGTCACTTCTATTTAGGTGCTTAACTTCCTGTCAACTTCAGTAGGAGTTCAGGCACGTAAATAGGTTTTAGG
Source organism: Alectura lathami (assembly GCA_013399715.1). NCBI lineage: Eukaryota > Metazoa > Chordata > Aves > Galliformes > Megapodiidae > Alectura > Alectura lathami. The sequence continues at coordinate 82,670 of VXAV01006193.1, forward strand.
AGCTTAAGATCCCATGTGGATCTGGCTTCAGGCACTTTTCCTTGGAGTCTGGCCATCTTTGAACAATGGTGGACGAACCTGAAAATACCTCATTCCTCCTCCAGACCAGAAACTGAATTACCAGCATTTCATGGCTAGTCTCTCTGCCAGTGTGCTGGCTGAATTTCAGAAGCTGAATTCAAAGCCATTAAATTGAAAACTATAGAGTACATTGCATCAAAAATTACAGACTTTGAAAAACTCCTTAATTCCAAAGCTAGACGAATTATAGCAAATGCAGTGTAACTAAATAGAGAAAGGCTGTAGGGTGTGCAACGATGAACTTCAGGGATGCTGCCCATGATTCATGGGAAATTTAAATAAGTGATTAGCACTAGAATTCCAACAGGCTAATCAGGGCAGAGTCCTAGACAATTAGCATCCTGGACCACCCCAAGCACTCAGTTTTCCAAGGTTTTTCTTCAAATGCACCTTTCTAGAATTTAGGAAGAATAATCAGGCTCCTTTTACGTTTGTATCAAAGCAGGAATACGTAAGAGCAGATAGATAAGTCTTTGTTGTAGTTCCAATTTAGACTGAAAGAATAATTCACAAAGATGCAATTTTTGGCTTTAGTCGCTTTTAGTGTGAATAGTGATCACTTCATCACAGTTGAGTCATGTTTAGAAAATTTAAACAAGCTGCATGATTACTCTAGGAAGCATGGAATGGTTTGTTCAAATCAGTACCATCTGTGGGGAGAAAAAGTTGGGGGAATTTTAGTCATTCTTGAGGAATGGAAATCTGATTCTCCATGCTGGAGTAATTGTAATCCTCTTTGTATCTGTAACCCAATAGCATAGTTGTCTTGAAATTGTCTCGTTGAACACAGTCATCAAGTGCAGGAGGGACCGTGCCGCTGGGTGTCACTGCTCCTCGCTGAGGACCTGGGAGCACCCCTGCGATGGACTCCAGGGTCAGATCACAGCTTTTTATTTGCTCTAATGAGATACTACATTTATGGTTGATTTTTCTATCTAAGAAATGACATAAGATGGACTAGATTTTAAACCAACTAATGTTTAAGGCTCTGATTCCATTTTAAATATCTAGCTAGGCAGCGGCACAGAAAATTTTTTCGTGTATTCTGTCTATTGACACTTTTTTGTAAGCTAGAAATATTTTGCACGTACAGGTCTTAGAGAACTGGAAAAAAACAGCGGTGTAAAATAGAAATAAATGCTTTTGTATGAAAGAAGTCTTTGTCTAATCTGTCTTTTCCTTTATACCTGCAATCATCTTTCAAAATGGTAGTTTTTGTACAGTGTTGCTCACAGGGATAATCAAAGAGACTACCTTCAGCCTTGTAAGAGTAATTTTTATGAGCTCCCTCTGTAGTCAGTATGAAAAATATCTCTTCTCTAGATGACAGATGGAAAGAGAGACATTTTCTCTACCCTTCCTTCTTTCCCCTGCTCTCTGGGATTTTGTCTCAGTGCAAGGAGATCTCAGAGGCTGGCTTTACTCAGCTGTAGTTGAGTGTGTGAGAGCCCACAAATCACAGCCACTGTTATTTCTCCCGAAACAATCTGTAGTTCTCTCAAACTGCCAAGCATCTTCTGTGTATTTCCAGCAGAACTGTGAACTCTCATGCTGAAAACAGGGGACCAGGATACTCTCCTTGAGAAGCAAAGCACATGGTTCTGACTAGAACATGGGCAACACTCCTTCTGCCAGCAACTTGCCTCTTTAACCTGTCTAGTTTTAGATGCATGAGGCTGCGGTTGTGCCAGCTGTAGTTCTACCAGCTGTGCACTGGGAATGGGTATATATTTCCACCTTCCTTTTGGCAACCAGCAATCAACCAGTTGCTGTTTACATTAACTTGTTTCTATATTTTCCCTTTATTATATTCAGACAGAATCTTGTGGTTCTGCTTTTCTGTCAGGATTCTTGATTATGGTAAGGTCTGTGGATAAATGGTGTTTTTTAAGACCTGCTTTGCTTAAAACCTAGTGATGAGGAGGCATCAAAATATATTGGATCATTTTTCATACGCTCAGGCAGAAAGCTTAAAGCTTCATGCAAGGTATTTAATCCAGTCTATCGTTTAAGTGGAAGTATAGTCCAATTATCAGCTTTCAGCAGATGGAAGTTTATGATGGTGGACCAAGAGGCAGTAGGGCCACTTGTTTCAATCTCCGTGCCGCATAATTTCACGTTTTTATTCCAAGCCAGCCAGTGCTGAGTGTTCCCATCACAGCAGAAACTCCTAGTTCAGTGCCTAGGGTGGTGAGGTCATATTCCTTATCAAAAAAGAGTAATCCCCTCTGACTGAGGAGGATGGAATTTCCTTAAATTATCTTAATTTTGATCTAATCTGATGTCTTTGGAATTGCTTACTCTTAACTTTTTAATTCCTTGGAAGTATCACATTGGGTCTTAAAAGGGTATTATTTTAATTCAAGTTCAGGGTAAGACTTGTTGATAACTTATTTCGCTCAAATGGCTTTATCCATTCTATTCCAAATTTTATAATCATCATAAATGAGTGTGTAAGATTAATATTCTTTGCAGTACCTTAGCAGATATGAATCACCTTTATTCTAATAGAGTTCAGGATTTTCTAAGAAGGATACAGAATTTTCATAATTATCAATGAAGAATTCTCTGCCTTTATTCTCCAGTGACTAAATTTTCCAATAATCTAAGCCCTTCCCTGTAATTTTCATAAGTGGCAAATACAGTTTATGGAACTATTGTAAAAATATTGCAATGCTTATTTTCTTTCAAAGTGAATGAAGTGAGTATTACTTCTCCAAAGATGAAGCAAGAACATTTCAACCTGTTTTATTTTTATTTTCTACTTCTTATACTTCGCTTCTCTTCACAGTAATAACAACAGAGCAAAACAACATTGATTTTAATATTTTGCAATATTTTGATGCAAGTGTTTTTTTGACAGCTTTTGTTCTGTGTCTGCTTAACATCAGGCTAGGAGCATGTGGAGCTACTGTATGCTGTGAAAGAGGAAGTCCCTGCAGCTTCTCCGTCTGTCCTCTGTCCTGCAGGATCCGCCTTCTTTGGTCTCATTCGAAGAGATTTGAATTTCTCAACCTTTTTATTTTCAGAGCTAGGTTTCATTCTGAATCTACAACTCTTTTCCATTAGATATTCATATTTAATGGAGAGGCTTCAGCTTGTTTTATGGTGATGATGTTTTATACACAAATTGTTACAGATGAACGCTGAGATCAGGCATTCCCAAAAGGCTGAAAAAAAAATATTGAAGGTTTTCTCTTTCTTCCCCAGTAACATTGGCCTGGGATCTTTTTATTCTTTATGTAAGCCTTGGGGCTTCTTCAGTTTCGTTTTGAGGATATATCATGTGTTTTCTTTTACCAGCGATACTTCTTCCCCCAAAGAGTCTAAAGCATTCTTTAAAGCTAAGTGCACAAAATGATTTCTGAGCTGATTTCCCTGCACAGTTTTGCCATAGAGTATTAGTATTATCTTACAGAGGGTCTTAGAGATAATATTAGCTTTCTGTATGACTATTTGATATAGCACAAAACCATATGTTGCATCCAGTCTGCAAGAGCTGAGGGTACACTGTTGGCTTAATATAGATGTGGATAAATGTGTGTGTGTGCACGTGCATCTACACCCTATCCTGTCTCCATGCACATTAATACAATCTGTGTGTATGCATGTATGCATATGTATTTACATGAAAACAAACTTTCTGGGAAGTTTCTTCTTCCGTTTTGTTTGGCAATATTACCGATTTGTTACTGTTTTCTTTTTTTTTTTTTTTTGAACTTCTTGTTTACTGAGCAGCTTGTAGAACAGCTGCATTACGCAAAGATACAAAGATATATTGTGTGTTGATACTTTCCATTTAGAAGGTGATACAGGGCACTTCTGAAACCTTGAGGTGTTACTTGAGGATTTTATGTGTTACCAAGAGAGAGCAAGGCAAGTGAGTATTTCTAAGCGAGAGGTGAGGAATCTCAGTTAGCAACAGAAGTAAGAGATGCTATGGGTAGGCCAAAAATAACTTTGCTTGATACTCTTGCCCTAAGTTGAGACATAGCCCCAAATGTAGCAACAGCTATGTCTCACCTCTCAAAGCTTGCCTTGCATGCCACACCTAAAAGTATTTTCCTTATTTCAAAAGCTGTAGTAAATGTATGCCACTTAGATATGTTTGGTGTAATTTACACCAATGGGTTTATCCCTTATTAACCATATGAAATTGAATCCATTTCTTTAGACATGCTTTATAAAATAACTTTTAAACACTGGAAAAAGAGCTATAGCAGCAATCACTTTTCATTCAAATGAAGATCTCTTACAAGTGTTTTTTATTTGTAGTTCCTAGTGCTCCCAGGGATATTGTTTTTTCCAATGTGCAGTCAACAAGTGTGACTTTGAATTGGAGATCACCAAAATCTGTCCTTGGCTACTTTCAAAACTACAAGATTACCACACAGCTACAGTCCATCCACTGCAGTGAGTGGGAGTCTAAGGAATGTATTGAATATGAGATGCATCAATATTTATATGAAAATGTGGTGGATGACCCAATAGAAGAGACAGTGCACGGACTGAAAAAATACAGATGGTACAGGTTTGCAGTTGCTGCCAGTACGAATGCTGGTTATGGCAGTTCTTCTCCTTGGATTTCTACACAAACTCTTCCCGGCTGTAAGTAAGAATATTTGTCGTATGTCATATTGCTATAACAATGGGATGATCACCTAAATGAGCAAGAACATAGTAGAAGTTATTTCTTCATAGGCCTCTAATGCTGGTGAAGTTAATAAGGATTTGTTGCAACTCTTCAAGTATGAAATATCATGGTATAAGTAATTTGGTAGGTACTATACACTACTTAAGATTTTAATACCTTTTGGTTGCTATACTATAATGTTTGCTCAGCAGAAATTTCACTTTTCTGCCCTATTCTATAGGTAGAGTTGGTAAATCTGAGTTTTATCTACTTTGGGTTGGTATGTTGTTTTCAATTCATCTTCACATGTGGGGTGTGTTAGTGAAAAGCAGTCTTTTTTAATTCTTTGACTAAAAGCCTGTTCACTAATGTGAACACTTCCCTGAAATTCATCTGTACACTCCTGCCAGTAGAACATAAGCAGTAGTTTCAGAGGAATTATGATTCCTTTTCAACACCATTATCTGGCTGAAGAAGTTGCAGTGTGGCCGTGTATTGTCTACAGGGCTGTCACGATACATATTGTTTAAAAAATGGTGCCAGAAGTTAAAAAGCTCCACTGGTCCAGATGTGTGAGACAGCTGCCCTGTGTCCATGCTGGGGAAGAGGGCGGTAACAAATTTCCTGCAAACCAAGTCAATGACACATATTGAGATGAGCTGCCCATAAAACACACTGCCCTGGAGTCAGGGAGCATGGGCAGCATTCCAGATATCGTGACTGGGTGCTGGTCTTTTTTCTGTGATAAAGGCAGTCAGCTGAGGATGAAAAAGAGGAACAGAACATGTCACAACTGTGTGTGGCCAGCTGGCAGCTTCAGCAGCACCAAGAACCTCCCTGAGCAGTTGTTGGGCCTCAGCAAAGGCAAGTCTCTGACTGCCTTACCTGATACACACACTAATCTGTAAAAATATGGTTAAATATACCAAAAAAACTTAGTTCCTCTCTTTCTTTTGCAAAGGTTACTCCCTGTAGCAGAGAAGAGAAATTCGGGGGATGCACAAAAGAACTTGCTGGTGCTCTGGGAAGCCCTGCAGAGTGCATCTGCAGCACAGGTGTAGTTCCCCCTCACCTCTCCCTTGTGGCTGGGCCAAGCACCCTCTGGATTAGCCTGCTGGTACCCAGCCAACATACATGGTCTGCTAGGGCTTAAGGGTGCTTAGCTGCTATGTAGAATAGCCTGAGTACTTAGCCCATAAAATCAATGGCAGTTGCGCTTGCAGATTTGAGGGCAGAAGTTAGCCACCATTTCTGTGTCTGCAAGACATTGTTTCTGGCAAAAACCTTACCTTGGTTGTGAAATAACACTCGAATGATTTTACTTCAGAAATAATTGGGTACTCTGAAATTTTTATTTCTCTCAAGCCTATAGTTATTATGCTCAAATTCAGGATGCTACAACATTTAAGCAAAAAATTGTTAGAATCAGTTCCAAGAACATAAAGAGATGAAACTTTGATAACAACAACAAAAAATACATAACAGAAGACCTAGATATTCTTTACATTTTCAAGTGCTGTGCATTGAACTGTTGTGCTACAGCAGCAATCTGTAATTCTGAATATCCTGGGACTAGGGTGAGGATCTCTAACTATTCATTTCAGTTATTCATTATAAAGCTAAATTTAAGGCTAAAGGAATTCTTTTTAAGATTCTTCAACTCAATTGCACGGAGTTGTTTTATGCTGAAATAGGTTATCATTTTACACTGTGGAAAATGTTACAGGTGGTTATGTAGTACAGTCCAGTTCTCACACCCAGATAAACTATCTATTCAGCCTTCTGTCTTGCAGATTATTCTCACAGGAATTGTCCTACTGTCTCATAAAATAGTTTGATGGCACTGTTATTGCTTGGCTGATGGATTACCGAAGAGCCAAATCTACTTTGCAAGATGAAATATTTTCAACATAACTTAGATTTATATAGTTACCAGTACAGAAGATCACAGTGCTGTGTCACAGTAAAGGAAAGGGCAACAAATATTTTCCATAGCTAAGGAAACTTTGTTCCCTCACACCTGCACTTACCCTGAGATTCACTCGTGCGTATATAAGGAGAATAAGACGGGCTACACTCACACTTTCTAAGAAAAAAAAAAAATCACTTTGAAGGGTCATCATTAGCTGGAAAATGAAGGGCAGTGAAATCATTTATCTGATTTTGGATCTCGTACAGTTACACAGTGCAACGCTTTTTGGTAAACTGCCAAGTCTCCTAATGCCAGGATATACTGAGATACAAAGGAAAATCCCAGATGTTAGAATGCCCCATGAAGGATGGGACAAAGATGCATGGGACAGAAAGTTATGCTTCTCTTTTCAGCTTCTTCATTCCCAATCCCTGCTGATACTCTGTCGCTTGGTCTACTTAACGAAATACTTCCTTATAGTGAAAAGCTTTTGTTGTATATCCCTTTGGTTGTATATTAGGTTGATATTGCCTCAGAGAACTTAGTTTTCTATGTTCCTTTCCAATATTTAGTTCAGAGAGAATGAGGGTAAGTATGGCCTGATATAAGATATAAATGTTTAAATGTAGGCAGAAGTAACCTAGGTAGTTATAAAATGAAATAACTGAACATCATACTTAAATTTCATTTGGAAAAATAAAAAGAATTGGGCTTAGCCAAACTGGCATGGATAAATTTCTGCTAGAATGGAGAATTCAGTCTTATTTTTGAGGATTATCCTAAATGATGGGCTATCCAGACATATCGTCAAGCTAACACACTTAACTGCTGCCTTAGCATCAGGACACAGATGGATGGGAAAGATGACCCTGACCTCCATAAGACCCACATTCCTCTGCAAGGATAGAAGCATGATAATCAGGAAATGATGGTTATTAGTTACAGAAAATGCATTATTGTGAAAACCAGGAGAAAAGTGCTTATGAGAGGAAGTGATTGGATTATGGAGGAATGAGAGAATAAGACTAGGTCATTTCTACTGAGTAAATTGCTGTGATTTATAAGAGAAAGGGTATAGTGATATCATGGCCTCGTATGGACTAGTTTCATTTCACAAACAAACCTAAATCAGAGCATGGCAGTTACCCACTGAAGCCAAAAGCTTTAAAAAGATGTTTTTTGTAAGACATGAGACATTTTAGACACATTTCGTTTTCTTGTTCTCTTTCTAATTATGCAGCCTACTTCAGAAAACATTTCTAAAGTTTAGCATCATTCATTTGATGTCTGATATTGGACTTTTAATGATGAAGGTAAACCAGGTATTAAGGTCTAGATGTATTTTGGATAAGTACCTTAATTACAATATACTCAAATAGAACCTGTATGTGGAAATAACTTCAGGTTGGATAATTTGTGGATTAGTTTATGCTTAAAACTGTTTCACACCATCATTATCTAATGTAAATTGGCTTCTGAAAAAGAAATTGAGAGATTGAATGCTCCATAAATGCTACAAAAGAGTAATGGAGAATTGCCTTTGGAAACTTGGTGCTTTTGGAAATGAACAAAGACTCAGGAAGCTGTATATGCCATTTTACACTGTTTTTCAGAAATTTCAGTTGGAGTTAAGGTAGGACCACTGCCATAGTAACCGAAAGCTTTGTTTACAAGAAAAGTCACTGTTTGAACACGCATTACCTGAAAAATAAGCTTAACTTGCTCTAATTCTAGTTTTTAGGGAAACATACTCACCTTTCTCTTTCACCACCCCTCATGTGCTTTCATAGTTCATTCAGTTCCAGTCTTCATTCAGTTGTTCCACACTATTCAGTATTTGTAAGGACTGCTTCCAGTGGCTGAATTTGATCCTCTCTACAAAGTATAGTGTATTCCTGCTAATCCCAGCACACCAGTCTACCCCCTGTATCCAATATCGTAAACTCTTCACAACACCTTCTCAGCTTCCAATTTTTGCTGTTTTATTCTGCAACCATGATGGAAAATGTGCATCTTTATGGTGCAAAATCTCTCCTCATGAGGCTTCACACCTAATTTCAACAGTTACCTACCTCTTTCCATGACATTTTTCCTTTTCCTAACATGTATTCTACCTAAAAATCAAAGTAACCTTGTATATGCTCCAATTTTCCCCATAACGCTCTCTGAGAGACAGTTCACTGATACGTGTTA
>VXAV01006193.1:111334-131013 GCA_013399715.1 Alectura lathami
TAGAAGAAGGTTTTCCTTTTCTATAAGAATATGACTGGAAATATTTTTTTTTACTCTGAACAAATTAAAGATTCAAAACCCTTGAATATTTTATGAACCAAAACAGCAAATATTCGGTATAGTTAAATAAAAATATTTTATTTTGTACATGTACATATTTTTGGTATGAATTATTTTGCATTGCAAAGTTAAAAAAAAAAAAAAAATTATATATGCTAAGTATCCCATTTTGCCAATTTTAAAACTTTTTTTGAGTTAACATTTTTTTTCAAATTAGGAAATTCATGAAAAATCACTACTCNTTTCCTGTCTGAAAATGACTAATACTGGCTGCTACACACCATCTCTCAGCAAGTCATGGTTAGGCAATTAATTAATGATATGTAGCTTCAGAGTGCCTTCAGGGAACTGCATTCTACTGAATTCAGTGGAAAATGAGATCCACTTGATGAAGCCAAAATGTTGTCTTTGGAGGTCTGGGAAATGCATTGATCTCCATGATGGTGGAGATGATATGAAACATGCAATAGCAGAGAAAAACTCCATCTCTTCTTTAAAGAATGTATAGCCCATCAGTCTAGACTGGATTAAACATTGGTTCTTTAAGCATACTATAAATTTATATACTGGGTTCTCTCATATCTTTCTTTTTGTATCTTGTCCACAAGATTTGCCAGTTCATTTTTCAAAGCAGATATTCATCTGCTGTGAATGGATTCTGTCAGTAAATTCTCAGGGCCCAGCAGATGTGGCTAGCGACAAGTAACTCTTCCCTGTTCAAGGTGATCACCTGGGAGAGAACTTCCCTGGCACCTTACTTTCACAGTGGTTTCTGCAGCAAGGGTAAGGCCATGTAGGAGGTCCCTGTTTCTTAAAATCTTTCCGTATGAAGTTATACCTTATGGTGAATACTTTTAGGCATGTGAGACAGCTTGTCAAGCAAATGGGCACAGATTTAGTATTTCTTAATTACAGACACTGTAACACTTGCAAATAAATACCAGGCCATTAGGGATTTTTATGGAAGAGTATTGTGTATATAATTCTTTCCTGGTCTCACCCTTCCATATATTCTGCGTTCAGTAAGTGTCTATATTCAAAGTAGCATTTCTGCACACACATTACTTTCTCCAGACCAGCCTGTTTCTTCTTTCTTTGAGTGGGGATGAGCATGGCTCCTGCCTTAACTTTTCCTTCAGCAAGTTCTCCTTTAGTAATAAGCTATCACTCATAGGCTTCCTGAGCCTTGTATCCCAGGAGTACCAGGTTTGTGACTCTGTGTGTCCTGGCGCAATGGAAGAAATGACCGTGTGTTCTCTTTCCCGAGGCCTTTAACATTCGGGAAGGGTTAAGCTCAGTATTACTTTCAATTAACTTGCTAAAAATTAGTTCCTCCGTTGTTCCTAGGAAGTGTCAATGGTGCTTATGAGTTAAGCCTTTTGCCTACATACTCATTTCTGTTGTTTTCCATTTGGACAAAGTTTTAATTCCCTGTGGATTTCAGATGATTGACCCAGAAAGAAAGCTGAGTCTGTCTGACAGTATGGTCTTCAGTTACCACTGCCAACACAAATAAATGGCTCCTTTCTAGCTCTATCATAAGTAATCTGAGTGGGATTCAGATTTTTGATAGACTTCAAAAAAATCCCGCACATGAAACAATACACTGTTTTAAAAGAATATCAGATTTAAGGCAATAAAGCATTCTTTATCTTAGAGAATGTTTTTCTTCCCTGCTTTCAAAGGCAGACAAATGGGAATCTGGAATTGTCCAGCTGAAATAGGGACTTCATGGTTTGATTCTGAATTGTTCTCATCAAGATCTAGTGATATCAAAATTTTTTTGCTTTTTAAAAAAAAAAAAAAAAAAGGCGATGTGGAGAATGAGATGATAGGTAGATGAATATTTGTTCATTGATGAAATGCTGTAATATTATTACTACATATTTCATTCTCAAGACTTGGAAAAAATGATAGGTTTTGAAGCCTAAGAATGCTGAAGCCAAGCGTAGCCCTTTCTTTTGAATCTGTAGTTAGGATACAAAGTTCATTCCTTCTGAAAATTCTTATCCAATAGAGCCAACATCTTTGCCACAGTCTTATTTTCTGAGCTGCCAAGCCACTGCAATATGCACTTGCTACCAACAGAAGTTTGAGAGTCCAGTAATTCTAACAACCAAGTTCTTCACTTAAATATTCTGAGATAGGTTATAGTTTCAAAATATAGGTGCCTTACATCTTTAAAATTGTTTAGTGGTTCTTAAAGGTAATATATGACTATGCCTATAAAACTATCATCTGTTAGTAATACTAAAAAAATAATAGACCTTGCCATATGTGGGCCTGCTCAGTTCATTTTCTGTGCTTTGTCAATGCTTTACTTCTGTGAGAGAAAGAAGGGAAATATTGAGTACAAGTGTGTCAATGATGCTGCTCGTGTCCATGTTCTTTGCTGTTGGATCCAGCTGCCTTCAGCACTGAAGCACTAAATGGTGTACTCAGGTTGCTTATGTGCAGCATTGATGTAATTTTTGGTCACATTACCCTGTGACCAAACTACAGTGCAGTAAGCCCCTATTTGCTGTCAGCCTGAGAGAAGGAAAGCCAGTAGTATTCCAAAAATTACTAGGAAGTAAGCTGGGAGCTGACTTTTATTCTGTTGTTCTATGGTGAAGATAGATGAATTCAAAGGAAACGCAAGTATTTTTCCTCTGCACAGACTGCTCAGAATTTTATTCTGAAACAGGCCTAAAAAAAAATTTCTGTTCTGCTCAGATGCAGACATATACATGCAATACATTTGTACAGTTATTAAGAATACTTTTTATTCTGAAAACTGTAGCTCTATAATGTCACCAATATTACTAGAAGGTAGTTTCATCTGCCATGACATGCAAAAAACATGAGTGATACACTGATCAGTAGATAACTGTCTAAACATTCTCAGTATATAATGCTGCATGCTTTGTTGTCCTATTGCCTTCTAACCTTCAGTTTAAAGCTCTCCTTCAATTGTCTTAGAAAGCATTTTGAGTTTGAGTGTTTTTCTGTGAATTCTTATGCTTTTCACTACAGCGAGACTGACCGGAATCTTTCTTTCATAGCCAGTTTATTTGAAGAGCATTGGCATAACAAAGTATATTACGTGAAGGCGTCTTTACTAGCTTCCAAATTAACTTCTTCGGTACCTAATTATAAATGGATCAACAGTTGTATTAATTTTGTTTTGCTACCTAATTCAAAATTTAAAAGGAAATTGTTGTCTTTTCTACTAAAAATCTGGCAGCAGTAGGCATTTACATTTATATTACAGAAAAGTTTTTTTTAATAATTGTTTTTAAGCATGTATGATTTTTGGAGAGAGCAACACATGAAAGGTAAACTTAGAGCTTTTTTGAAGAAGCAGGTTACCTTTTAAGCTGTACTAAGTCAAACTTTTTGGCTTAGTCTTTTAGAGAATATTTGTGAGATTGAGTGCCGGAAGTTTGTCTTCTAAATCCACAATGTTAAGACATTCTTAGAATGTATTCAGAGGTGATGATGATGGCCAGGCTTCAAGGCCATCTGAAAGGCATCTGGGAATGCGTGCTTATGCAACATCTACCTGAAACCTGCTGTGAGATCAAGTTAAAGCTTTAGTATGTTGCACAGTTTTTAAAATTGCTGAGCACCAGAAACAGAACTGAACATATAAAAATGAGCATGAAAATGTGTGCTCATTTTAAATTTAAGAAAACAAACAAAAACCGGCTGTAGTTGTTTACTTCTCGAAGGGCGCACTGATAGTATGATTCGTCTGCGACTTATTTCAGATACCTGTTTAAAATGAGGTGGAATCATATCTATCTCTCTTTGTTGGCTGTAAAAGGAATCTAAAGTAGCACACATACAGGTGTCTGCATTCAGTCAGATGAATCTTACCCCTGTTCTCTGAAATGGCCCTCAGGAGAATGACATCGAGAACAGTGTAAAATGAAGTTTGTCGACATACATGAAGTGGTGTGCTGGAGGTATGGATTTCCCAGGCCCATATAAGCCTGGAACATTATGAAATGATCTGAAGAGAATGATAGAAACTGTAACTTCCATATCTGCCAGTACTTGAGCTAAAAACCAAGCAAGACATTCACCCAAGATATCTGACATATTTGAATCCATGAGAGAAATAAATCTGGTTCTTTAGTTACTTGAACAGTTCATCTAAAACCTATTAGTATGCACAGTATCGGTTAACTCACAGCTTGCCACTTTTAACAAAAATCTCTGTTGCAGGTTACTTAGTTATAGAAAATCCATCAAGTAAGTAGATTAAAGATTCTTATTTTGTAGTCATTGGTTAGTCTCAATGTGTGGTTCCCTCTTCTATGTTTATTAGAAAAAAACTTCCAAGCTGCGTATAAATCATAAAAGCATGACTAATTGCATGGTAACTGGAGAAATGCTTTCTCTCTCTCCGGGGTGAAGCCTGCATGTCTGTGTTTTAGCTTGGGAAGTAATACAGGGATATTTAAACTCCTCAGGGTTTAAAAACCATGTCATTATGAGAATGAGGTCACTGCAATATTTTATATGTCTAAAACCTTGCAATGTATAAAATGTTTTTGGTGCGACAAAGAAGTATTATGTACTTTAGAATGCAGTGGTTACTTTACAAACTTCCATTAATGTCAAAACCTTGCCTTGGAATGCTGTTACCTATAAAAAACAATCCTACCCAACAGTATTGTGAACATTTGCAACTGAAAAATTTGGTGAGGGGAAACAATAGAAGGAGAAAATTTGTCTATTTTAGCATGCTAAAAATAAATAAGCAGGCTGTAAACAATTTATAGTTTTATGTCTGTAAATATCAGTTTCTGTTGAACTGGAAAACCTTATTCATAAAGCTGCAGTTAAATAAGAATTAAAAGAATGATAAATAAATCCCATTTAGGTCTTTAATTCTTCTGTCATTATTTTCAGGCCAATAAGCAAGAAATCCTTCCTACAACATGTTGAAGAGCTTTGTACAAACAACAACCTAAAGTTTCAGGAGGAATTTTCGGTATGTTGCTAGCAGTTGTCACAACATCGCAAGACCTTCGGTTGTTTCATGTGTCACATTTCATGTCCATTTTAAGCAGGCAAAGCCATGAAGTACTCTGGCCTTGATAATCAATACCCAATTACCAGGTTGATTGTTTAGAAAGTAATATTACCTGATTTGGATTCTGCAGTCTATACTGCAACTTGATCAGAATTATTCACCCAAGCGTCAGCAGCAGATGATCTTCTTTAGACTTCAATCTTTGCAAGAACAGCGTATTTATGTTTTTTCATATGTAGTGATACATGTGTAGCTTAACATAAAACAGTTTGTGTAGGAAGTTTCCACATACACACAGGTATATCTAACTGTTTTAAATAAGTTCATTTTCCTGAGTGATGGTAACCCCAAAAACACAGCAGACATTTCTTTTGTAAAATGTTCATGGCCTGTGGAATACAAAATACTGCCATGGAAGTCAAAACTGCTTTTCTTTCATAAGTTTCAGAGCAGATAAAATTTTGTGCATAGTAGTTTTGCTTTTCACTCCTTTACAGCTAATAGGTCATGCCCATCATACGTTAGAGAATAGCCTCCAGGTTAACAGCTTCCATCTTCTTGTCTGAGTAGATGAACTCAGCAAGCTTGTGCTTCCTTCTGAGGAGAGACCAGCTTTCAAAATATACATCACATATAATATAATGCATATATGTTTTCAAATTTAAACCTCAAAGTTTTCACCATTTTCATTAAGTAACATTTTTATGGCTATCAGATTTTTTTTTTCTCAACAATATCTTCTCTCCTTGTTATTTCACGATCTTGACCATCATCATCATCATCATTTGTAACACATACAGGCATTTGCACTCACAAAAATAATTTGTCAGTCTCCAGTGACATTCTTGTTTTGGATTTATAGATTTACCATGCATTTCTTACCACTTGGATTAGCAAAAATGAAGACTCAACAATTGGCTTTTCTTCTGCTAGATTATAATATTTCAGTCTCTGAGGGAAAACCAACAAAAGTGTGAAAAGATTAATGGTATTTCCTACAGCTTTTTTTGTTATGCTCCTTAGGTAAAATTGGTCTGGATTTAATAATAAAAAGCACCATAAAATTCTCTGAGCAATAAAGTAAGGAGAACTTTTTCTTCCAAGAGTAGAACTGTTATTTCACTTGAACAAGAGTGATTATAGTTACATTATGCATGACTGAACAGATGAAAAGTTTTACTAGCAATAACATTTTCACATATTAACATTCATCACTGGAAACCTTCTAATATTTCTTTTTCAGGTGTAACCTAGACTGGGGTAGGCCTTGCAGTATTGTAATGCCTTAAAACTTAATATAAACAAGTGTTTTATCAAGTAGGAATATTGGCAATCCATTTGAAATGTAGTCAAACACAAGTGGCTGAAGCTTCATGTAACTAAACTGTATAGTCAACTTACAATCAACAGTTTTACTTGTCATTTGGGCTTCCATTTTATTTCTTTCTGAACTTCAGCTTCCATGTATCAGAGTGTAGTGATGTCTTCCAAGATGGCTTGTTCAAGGGTACGCAGAACTGCAGTGTCTGGCTGAGATTTATACCTAAAGCATCTGCAGTACCTATCTTATCAGATTAGTGATAGGATTGACAATGCACTTGAAATGACATCAGAAGTGGCAGTGCAAAGAAGCAAACACACAACGCACACAGCAAGCACCAGACCCCATGGCCTGCATTGTTTCCATCCACAGGCAAGGCTTTACTTTGGCATAAATGATTCAAGGCTCCTACAATGTGTGTAGGTGAGCTGAGCTCAGGCTCCAAACCCATGGACAATGATATTTGAAGCACATGGTGCTGAGCTTGCTTGGGTTCTCCAGCTGTCGTTCTGCTAGTAAATTCAAGCATACGAGGAACTGGATGTGAGATTATGATAATTTTCACTAATAAGCTGTTGGTGTATTCCCTGCCTTGAATTTGAACTGTTTTAGGAAGCAGTTATCCTGGACAATTCCAAGGTATGTTTTGGTAGGGGTCATTTCCAATAAGCAGTTGATAGACAACAAACATGTTTCAAAGTTTTGCTAGGATACAATATCCCTCTCTCTTTCACTTAGTCTTTGAATCCAGGGACATTCGTGGGCTCACTGAATTTACTGGACCTAGCTGCTGTGCTTTAAGGTTCAGTCTTGGACCACATATGAACATGGCCTATGTGTAACATAATGAGTAGGAATCTGGACCTGAGAATGGATCTGAATCCACGTCTTATCCGAAAAAAAAAAAAAAAAAAAAAAAAAGTTAGAACAAATTTAAAGATACCACGGGGAGCCAGAGTAGCTGATGGCACCATCTAATATTCAAACTTCCAGCTTTCCAGAGGATTCATGTCTCTCTCAAAACCTTTGGAAAATCAAGTTTTTCTAGTAACTGGCAAATTACTGAGACAGAAATACTTCTAAGACTGTTTTACAATAATGTCTGTTCATTAATAAAAAGGTGAAATACCTTTGAATGTCACCACAAAAGTACCATAAAAGTATTTCAGTAAACAAAGTTCACACAAATCATTTAACAGCTTTATGAGTCTGCAAAGAAATATGGTTTCTGTGACAAATTGTTATTGAACCTGGGATCTTTCCTCAGTTCTGAAAATAATCCTAGACTGAAATCCATACTGATGCAAAGAATTGGTATAAGGCTTTTAAGCACTCGTTCAGATGTGGAAGCATCATTACAAAAGCAAAATAATCTGCTTCTGTATTTCCTCGTTACTAAAGAGTACAGTACAGCAGTACTACTTCTGTACTAGTTGCCTGGCAAGCTAAGACTCAGAGGAATGAGTCAAATGAGGCAAGTAGAAATTCACATGATGTTTATCTGATATAGGATCCCACAGCCCTTAACACCTGCAAAACACCATAGACATTTCATCTATTTTGTTCCTTAATGCAAAATTCAAGAACAAAAAGTCTGTGGAAGAGTTTCAGCTTTCTGAATGAGAGGAATTTTGACAGCTCCTTCCTTAGGAGTGTTTTACTGTTCTTATCAAACCTTGGTAGAGATTCACAGAAATCACTCTACTCTGAGAACAGGAATCTTCAGATTTAGTCATAGGATTGGGGCTTTAGTTCTTTGAGGGGTTATAGAGACTAAAGGCAGAGGCAGCTCAAAGATAACATTTGTCTTGAGTATGGCAGAGGTTGTTCATTTTAAGGGAATGACAAGATTTTAAAGCAATGAGTACCTAAAAGCAATTAAAAATGTATTTTTTGTAGTATATTACAGACCTTCATTTAATTTTATATTTACTTCATGTCTATTAACCTTGTTGTTTACTTCTTTAACGTAAGGATACAAATTTAATGCCAGCCATTCTTTGTAAGGAGATTTTAAGTCAGAAACTTTTCTTTTAGAAGAATAGGCAAAATCATAGAATTTTCCTTATAGGCCAACTCTGAAATTGCGGACTGGACAAATAGATGGTGAGGTGGATTGAGAACTGTCTGAAGGACAGTTCTCAGAGCATTGCGATCAGTGGCACAGAGTCTAGTCTGAGGCTGTAACTAGCAGTATTACTCAGGGGTCCATACTGTTAAACTTATTCATAAATGACTTGACAAGGAGTGGCCGATACCCCAGAGTCCTGTGCTGCCATTCAGACGGATCTCAGCAGGCTGGAGAGATGGGCAGAGAGGCACATCTTGAAATTCTTCTAAGGCAAGTGGAGGGTCCTGCACCTGATGAGGAATAACCCCATGCACCAGTACAGGCTGCGGGCTGACCTGCTGGGAAGTAGCTCCATGGAGAAGGACCTGGGGGTCCTGGTGGACAGCAGGTTGGACATGAGCAGGCAGTATGCCCCTGTGGCCAAGAAGGCCAGTGATATGCTGGGCTGTATTAGGAAGAGCATTGCCAGCAGACTGAGGGAGGTGATTCCTCCCCCTCTACTCAGCCTTGGTGAGGCGGCATCTGGAATACTGTGTGCAGTTCTGGGCTCCTCAGTACAAGGGGGACATGGAGCTCCTGGCACAAGTCCAGCAAAGGGCTGCTAAAATGTTGAAGGGACTGGAGCATCTCTCCTATGAGGGAGAGCTGAGGGAGACGTGACTGTTAAGGCTGGAGAAGAGAAGGCTCAGAGGGGATCTGATCAATGTCTATAAGTATCTGAAGGAAAAGTAGCAAGAGGACAGGGTCAAGCTCTTCTCAGTGGTGCTAAGTGCTAGGACAGGATGCAATGGGCACAAACTGGAACACAGGAAGCTCCATCTGAACGTGAGGAAAAACTTCTTTACTCTCAGGGTGACTGAGCACTGGAACAGGTTGCCCTGAGAGGTTGTGGAGTCTCCATCCGTTGAGATATTCAGGAGCCATCTGGACACAATCCCGGGTAACGTGCTCTAGGGAACCCTGCCTGAGCAGGGAGGTTGGACCAGACGATCTCCAGAGGTCCCTTCCAACCTCAAGCATTCTGTGAGTCTGTGGAAACGTAGGTATTCAGAGAGATTTTGAAGGACATGGTTGGGATCTAGTCCCTTCTTAATTTTCGAAGGGAGATGAGCATCTAAGTTGCTCTCTGCAGTTCTTCCCCTAATTGTTTCCCCAAGGAGATGTGTCAGAGCTAGGAAGAGAAGTCAGGTCTCTTGTCTGAAAGTAGTTTGCCTTCATCATGAAACTCTCCCATCATTTTCAGAAGCACCCGCAGTTATATCACTGAGGATATAGTTAAATTTCAGGCCGTAGGCTTTTTGTCAGCTAGTGAAAGAAACAAATTTCCCATAGGATAATATAGCATACTACCTAATACAGTTCAAGAGTTTTGAGATCTCATTTATACATCAGGCATTATCCATTGTAAGAAATAAAACATCAATATGGATTATTGATTTGTTTTATTATGTCTATTTTAAATTTATGCCATCTTTGATAATGCTTATATTAAGTTATTCTTATTACCTAAAGCCATTAAATAAGACTGGCAAAATATCTGAATTAGCAATGAAAGAAAAATCACTGGAATTAAAAACAAAACCAAAAACCTCTTGTTTTTTTTTCCATTTCTCATTGCCTTAGTTATTTATTTGCCAATAGTTGCCCATGAAATTTTGTTTATAAAATACAAACTGTCTCAAGAACTTGGGCAAAAAAAAGTACTTGAAGATAATTAACAGGGAATCTGATTATAGGGCCATCTGTCTCACTAGAGAGCAATTGTTAATATAAAAAGAGGAAGATGAAGGGATTACTTGGCACAAGAGCAATTTGTATATTGTGTTTGTCAAACAAAGGGAAAATCTGTTAAAGTTAATGTAGTTAACTTAGAAATACATTAAATACATTAAATAGTCTAAATTCTGGCATTTCTAGGTGTTTTCTGTTCTCTCATCACCACTGTGAGATCACAACAGTTAATACATTGTCTGCATTAACAAGTCATGAATTTGTCTCCCCTCTTTTACTCAGCTTTGGAAATTATACCTGTTTAGGTACAGAAACATCCCGAAAAACTTACTTGTTTCTCAATGTGAATGATTTATCTCTGCCCTTGAGTAACAGAACTAATGACCAGTTATGAAACTGTGATACAACCAAAAATAACTCTTCCCACCCTTTTCACAAACAGTCCTGTGAACAATAACTAACTGCCAGTTGTCTCAACTTAATTAAATTATCATCAGTTCTCATGCTATGGCAAAAGCTCTCCCAGGCTATGGGAGTCAGGAAGAAGCATTATTCAGAAATAAGACTGAGTCAGTAAGGCATAGTTACCAAGTATGTGACTTCATGGAGAGACAGCCAAGAAGTACTAAAGGTGATAAGCTGACTTTATCCAGACTTATGAAGGTGAATGTTCATGTAAGCTTTAATTGTTCAACTTGTCGGCATTTTTTGCAGTGCTTCATCTATCGCTGCTGGTGTAACTAGTGTTGACAGTGAGGTGGAATGCTCTGTAATGTTTCCAGCTGTTCTTAGAAGTGCAATATGTTACAGAACAAAAGATTTCTCCCTCTTACTGGAGTAGTTGTGTCAGGGGAAATAGGTTTTAATCCATTCCTTATATTTACTGCAAGTGAAATGCAAAGGTTTGTTAACAAACATTTACTCCTTTACAGGAACTTCCGAAGTTTCTAGAAGACCTTGCTTCAACTGATGCTGATCTGCCTTGGAACAGGTCTAAGAATCGTTTCCCGAACATTAAGCCATGTATGTGTGTTTACTAATCAACTCCCCTGTTTTGTTCTCTGCCTTCCATGCTGTAGCATATATTTCAAATGCAACTGTGTTTTCATTTGACAGTATGGCAGTACAAACATATATACATTATGAAATAATTTTGTCAAGAAGCCGGTCTTTCCATTTTCTTTGTTTTTTTAAGACAGGTTTATTTGCAAGTAGCTTTCAACTTGCTCTTGCAAGCTTTAATATGCAGGTGCAAGAAACTGTAGCCTCAGTAGTTTCTTAGCTTTGTAATTCAACCCATGTAGCAAACTCTTTAACATTCTTCCTGTTTTTTTTTCTCTTTAGCGAGAAGTGATTTTTTTAAACATATAAAATCCACATGTTTGTGCATTCAGCTACCAAAGGAGCTTGGGTTTGTTTTCTTGTGGATATGTGTAAATGTGCTGCAAAGGTTCTGCAGAAGATCAGAGTGACTGTATGA
The DNA here is from genome assembly GCA_013399715.1 of Alectura lathami. Classification (NCBI taxonomy): domain Eukaryota; kingdom Metazoa; phylum Chordata; class Aves; order Galliformes; family Megapodiidae; genus Alectura; species Alectura lathami. The sequence goes on from VXAV01006193.1 coordinate 123,024, forward strand.
TAACTTATAAGCCAAGGCTAGATTTTATCACAGGAGACAGGAGTCTGTCTCTCTGTACTCAACACTGCTTCATTTTTCAGTTAATAAGACAAGAAATATCATTATTATTTTAAGCATTAGCTGTGATGTGAGATGGAGAGCATGGCATTCCTTGGTTAATAATGCTACATTCTGTGCTATTAACTTTTCACAACAGCTGTTACTGCTATCTACTGCATTGTTCAAGACGTATTCTAAATTACAGTCTCTAAAGATTTATATTCATGACACAATAAAATATAAACAGATGAGTTTCATTATTTTTTAACTTTGTATTCTAATTTTTTTAACAGGGCATTGACCAAACTTCAAAATTTCGAAAGTTGCATTTCAACAGTTACTAATTCATGACATCTTTTCCATTTTTCTTCATTTCTAATACACACCACAGGCCAAAACTGGAAACTGTCAATTGCTTTTTATTTATTCCTCTTTGAAACAAACTTTTTAACTTTTTTTTTTTTTTTTTGGTAATAATGAGCTTGCCTCATGTAAAAGAAGCTTTAAAAGTGCCAGGGTCTGGCTTAAATCTTCCACCCAACAGAAGGACTGTCAGCACCCTGACCCTTCTGTCTGGTTTGTGTGGAGGTTGCCTGTGCTAGAACAGCAAAGTTTAAAGTACGCTGGCTACCTTTAGGCACAGGATCCTCACATATGCACATCAAATTTGAGGTTTTGAAGTATTCATCATTTTAATGAAAAAGAATTATATTAAAATATGTCTGAAACCAGGACAACTATGCAATAATGGAAATTGGTTAAACTGCCTTTGTAATAAGCGTTCTACTATGTCAAGTGTTATTACGTTAACAATAATATTGTCCTTTAATTCATTAGTACTCCGTGGACATTTGTTACATGCATCAATTTTTTTTTTTTTTTAACAAATCTTTTAGTAACTAGACTTTATTTCTATCACAGATAATAACAACAGAGTAAAGTTGATGCCTGATGCTGGTATTCCTGGATCTGACTACATTAATGCCAGCTATGTATCTGTAGGTAGAAAGTCTCTCATATTTTTACTATTTTTATTTTCTGGTACAATAAAGAGTCAAAAAATAACTTGCTGAAATAACAGTATTCAAATTTTTCTTTCATTCATTCAGTACAGCTACTCTTGCCATGGGGGCATTCGAGTGACTCCTGTGGCATTGAACCTGACTAGTTAAAATACAAATTTTCCCATTTACATTGCTTGGTAATTATTGAAACTGTGTCCATCAAATTACTTTCTATAAATTTTCTCATGCTACTATCATTAAAGACAATACTGAAACTCCCACTGGGGTCAACTGTTTAGAGATGGGCATTATTTTGTCTCCTGGTACAGAATTTGGAGCTATGAACAATTTTCTAGAAATGGCTGATAATTTGAGTAGTCAGGGTTTGTATACCTTTATTATTTTTTGAAAACTATGATGGATCAAAATTTAAATATGCTTCTTGATGAAGAGACCAATCTTGTATTTCTTATCCTCAGCCTTCCTTCTAGACCTCACATTTCCTAGATGTGTTCTCAGTAAATTCTTTGTCTACATTTCTCTGTCTCTAGTCTTGCCTATCACATTTTTGTCCTATTGAAGCTCAAAGTAAAATTATACATCTATTTTGTTGTAGCAGTGGATGGTGGTCTCAAGTGGTCAAGACTTGATTTGCACAAAGTGCTATTGAAACATGTAGCAAGACATGCAGACTGTAGTCTAAAGGGATGACAGGGTGGCAAGTAGTTATTTTCAGGTGACTAAGAGATGTCCACAGGGAATCAGCTACAGGGCTGAGAGTAGGTGCCTTATCTCAAGAGCATCTTCCTTTTTCGTTAGCAGAACTATGGAATTCCCTGACTCCGACAGGCAGCAGAAAGAAAGAGCCGTGTGACCTCGTCACTTAGCTACTTGGCTGTGGAACACACAGCCACTGAGAAGACCAGATGAAGCCTGGCCAAGTCTATACGCTTCTTGCCACAAACATGCCAAAGCATAGGCAAGGAACTCTAATAGCAACTTTCAATAAACTGTAGAAGCCAGGTCCAGCGAGCATATTCTGCTGAGGTTTTGTGTCATTACTGTGTATAGGCATCTCACTTTAGATCAGTGTTCATCAGTGAATAGACCCATTTCTCAGAGCTAAAGCTTTACCCTTTATAAGCTCTCACTTTATATTTGTCAATGTGTATATATAAATGTACATAGGTGTAAATATACAACGTGAGTGTGTGTATTTTCCTCTTCATCTAGGTTTAGACATATAAAGAGAGGGAGTGAGAGATTCTGTATATACTTTTAACAAATGGGAACTTGGATGCTATTTTTATTTTTACTGGTGAAACAAGAAATAGAAACTGAACTGTGAATTTTGCATCCCTGAACTACAGTTCCTCAGCTCACTCTTAAACTGAGGAGGATTAACATAGTTTCCCACTGCCACCTGTTCTGTATATTATAGATGGAGTAAGAGGCAGCTGTGAATTATAGGGCTATAATTCCAACAAGGAACTTCGAAGGTGCTATAAACCACTGTGTAAGTTTTTCTGAGCAATAAGCTGAACTCTGTGGTATCATAGACTGCTATTCCTACAGCATAATCTTATTGTTATTATTGCTATTGTTGTTATTTTAAATGTTCTACAGTAGAGTTCTACAGACAAAACAGATCCATGAGAACCCATTCTTGGACAGCATTTACACAGATTTTTTCAACTTCCTTTCCCCAGATTTGATATCAAATTATAAATGAACTAAACAGCAGAAGCCAACACTATAGCTGTGGACTTGTAGCATTAGGTGAATGGTTGAACTTGATGATCTTAACAGTCTTCTCCAGCCTAAGTGATGCTATGATTCTGATCCCTCAGGATCACTGGAAGGACAAGGTCATCAGTGTTGCTTGTAGCCTACACTAGCTCTCACACTGCTCCTCAGTTGTTTCTCTGGCTTTGCTGCTCCTTAGTACTATTTTAATTCTGTTTTGCTGGCATCCTCCTGGTACATTTCTTTGTGACTGGATCTGCAGTAAAGCTAATATGAAGACTTAGATATTTTTGAATGGGAACTACTAACCTGATGTCCCTTCAATTTCTCTGCTAAAAGCATTTCTATTAGGAAGGTATTTTCCAAACTTTATTAGAACATTGGTTCAGAACTGATCTACACAGTGGAAAAAATGCTTTACTTCCTTACGTTTTCATGCCCATCTACCATGCAGTGATTAGCCATACCTACACCAATTAATTTAGTACTTCTGACAAGGTTCTACCTTAGGCGTGGGAGCTACAGGCACAACTATGAGTCACATGAAAACTCTTTTTTTTTTTTTTTCCTTGCCAAACATTATGTATTAAATGTATTCTTTTTCTTAGGGATATTTATGTCCAAATGAATTTATTGCAACTCAGGGACCATTACCAGGAACAGTGGGTGATTTCTGGAGAATGGTGTGGGAAACTAGAGCAAAAACACTTGTGATGCTTACACAATGTTTTGAAAAAGGACGGGTAAGTTACCAGAGTACAGCATGTGATATAACTGAAAACTCTATACCTAATTTCTGTCAAATTTATAGTACAATAATTGTTAATTAGTAATCGACTCCCTGCAGACAAGATGCCATCAGTACTGGCCAGAGGATAACAAACCAGTGACCGTGTTTGGGGATATAGTAATTACTAAACTGATGGAAGATACTCAAATAGACTGGACCATCAGAGATCTAAAAATTGAAAGGGTAAGTCAAAGCTGGAAGTTGATTGAATAAAATGCATCCAACAATTCAAAGAACATCAGATATACTCTTCTGAGAATTTTCACCAGGTTCTGTTACAGAGAACTCAGATATGTGGCCAACATGCTATGAAGGGCCTATCAAGGTTACTGAACCTCTGGTCTGGTGGGAGGTGAAGTTTCTATTTGGACACCTCAGTTGTCTCTTCTAGAAAGGAGTAATCCTAACCATTCTGTTATCAGACAAATCCCTTTGAATGTATCCCTCTCAGATTAAAGGGCAAGATTCTCTGGCGTAGCGCAGCTGTTTTGCATTGTACCACCAGCCGTATTGGCCTCCACCCCCAGGAAATTCACCCAATATAAATGAGAATCATCAGTATTACTCCCACTCTTTGTGCTGGGAATGGAGGTGGGGGGTACAGCTTAGATGTTCTTCTTTGTCGTGATCCACAACCATAGTTTCCACACTTTGGAAAAATTAGCACCCAGCATAAGTCAGACCAGCAGGTGGACTCAGAAAGGAATCTGAATATAATGACCCAAGATGAAGTCAGCCTTCTTTTGCACAACATTGACATGTGTTGTGTGTAGTGGACCTAGGACCTGAACTCAGCTATCCAAGTACAAAGATGCATTACCATCCTGTGGCATGTGCATGTGACAAAAGAAACACAGCAGTTAGGGGGCTGTCTCAGTTGTCAGCCCTGTAAGGTCACGCACAAAGTACAAGACAACTGAACATTTTGAAATGACTGAGAGAAAATAAACTTTTTTTTTCCCATCTAAAATAAGACACAGAATAAGGAAGACTAGAAAAGAGTTTATTTTGAGTAAAAATGCATGCCAGCAAAATACATAGATATTAACCAGGTGAGTCTGAAAAGAAGACAAGACAACATAAGCTGAATTGACTGTGCTCCTTTTACAATAGCTGAAATATCTGCTACGAAAAGTTATGTCATTTATGAGCATGCCATTAAATGTGCCGTATTTTGTGCTTCACCTTCCATCCAAGTGGATGTATTCTTGATGATCTTCCAGTGCAAGTAAAAGGCCAAATAAAACATAATTATTGCCATATTGCATCCAAAAACATTTATATTTTGTTTTTATGTTGATCAGTTTCAATAATACAGACCCAAAGTAGTTGCTACATGTAATTACTTAAAGTTGTTCAGTGTTTCCTGCAATAAAAATCAAGTTCTTGGTAGAAAGCAAAACAAACAGATAAAAAAGAACTAGTTCATTAAGCAAGAGTTGATTAAACTGTGGAACTCATTGCTGCATGATATTGTGAATGCTGAAACTTAAAGGACTTCAAAAAATCTGGAAAAATCTATGGAAGAAAATTCTACTGAGTGCAATCAAATTGTTACATACCGCCTGTGACTGAGGCAGTTCATGACTTGCAAGCTATTAAGAATGGAAAGGATCTTATACATACATTGTTGTCTTATATTATAATTTTCACTAAGAGTTTACTTGTCTCCTATTGGAAACTCGATATTGGGCTACACAGGGTTTGGCCTCGTCAAATGCTTTTATTGCTATATCTTCATAATTAATTTAGATACTAGATCATAGCTTTTTTTGCTCTAATTGAGAGGGCACCAAATACTTAGAAAATATATTTGTGTTTAATGACGTATTTGTTTGCCTTGACTATAATAGATCAGTAATAGAATAGTTCCCCTGGATAAATTTGTCAACCAAGCTCAGTAAACTTCTAGAGCAGCTATAGAAATGTCAACATGGAAGCTACAAATTGCACTGATACAGTGACTAAAGTCACTGCTGAGTGACTGCTGAAATCAGTCCTGAAAGATGACTTTGATGCCATCTTTCTTTAAAAACTTGCTGTAAGATCTGGGCACAACAAATTATCCCTTGATACAAGAACCATCTTAGAGTTACTATAGAATTCTGACTTTCTTTGTTACATGAAGTTGCTGAGAAGCTTGCATGTGGCTTACTGGACCTTCTTTCATATTCCTTCTTCAAAAACTGCCTTATTTTGTATTTTACAGCATGGAGACTGCATGATGGTGCGGCAATGTAACTTCACTTCTTGGCCAGAACATGGAGTCCCTGAAACTACTGCACCGATTATCCACTTTGTAAAACTTATCCGTGCAAGTCGAGCACATGATAATACACCGATGGTGGTTCACTGCAGGTAAGCATATTCACCAAGTCATTATTTACTATCTTATCATCCTAAGCGCATACTAATGCTCAGGGAAGTTGCTGAAAGAACAACAATGAAATCTAAGAGCCTGAGTATGACTCTAGCATGGATAGCAGTGAAGTTTTCTCCAGAAGGGCATTTATGTGAGGTAGAATACCAAAGTAGGCCTGCTCTTCCTTTCTCAGAAATCCCATTGAGGTGACATCACTGGAAGAATCATTTCAAAATTACCATAAAGTACTGCTAGATTTATCTCACATTTCCTCTTAAGAAGAGGAGTGGCAACAACACACATGCTTTTGGTGACTTCTAAGGGCAACCTGATCTTGTGGGTGGCAACCCTGCACATGGCGGGGGAGTTAGAACTGCATGGGCTTTAAGGTCCATTCCATTCCAACACAAGTCATGCTGTGATTCTGTGATTATAGCTCTTAAGAATTAATTCCTAAAGATTGTATGTAACATGTGTGTGTCATTATTATGAGGAAAAAACTATTTGGGAGCCACAGAAAATGACAAATACATATAGGGAGTTGCATATGCCAGATTTCAAACTTGGATGCTTGTAAACAGCTAAAATCTGTACTTAGACTCTTATATAAATGTTCTGGTGGTTAGAGGTGTTCAGCTCTAAAGTGATCTGAACTGAGAGGTCTAGGCTTGATTCTTTGCCTTGTTCTCAGTGCAAGTCTGGAAATATGTGGAAGGAAAAGCTAGACTTGTTGCTACAAATCCCATCTCTGTCCAGTGAGTTTATTAGGCACTGGGGTTGTTTTTATTTGTCCTCAATGTCCTACAGGTGCCATCTGTCAGCTTACTTTAATAACCAAAAAAAAAGTTCTGAGGAAATATTTTATGCTAAAAAGAATGAATAAAATCTTCATTTTATCTTGTGCATTATGTTTGCAGTGCTGGTGTTGGAAGAACAGGTGTTTATATTGCACTGGACCATTTAACGCAACATATAAATGACCACGATTTTGTGGATATCTATGGCCTTGTAGCTGAGTTAAGAAGTGAAAGAATGTGTATGGTGCAGAATCTGGTAAGACATAACAGCGTGTTCTGTTTTCCTGATGTTAAAATTAAGTCGTTTGATCATCTGCCCTCCTAAAAAAACAGACTAAAAAGGAAATATATTTTCTATTAATTTCTTCTTCTATTTGGATTGCAAGCATCATGCAGATGTATGCTTTTGTATCTTTTTAACTATATTTTGGCCAGCAAGTCTTGCCTAGTGCAGAAATGAGTGCTGAGATGCTCAGGTTTTAGAACCTAACTCATAATTCCTCAGACTGAGAAAGTTTTGAGTGAAGAACAGGTGTTAAATAAAAAATGGCATTGCTACACTACTGAATTTGACCTTGTTTCTACCTAACTGTACTTTTTTTTGCCTATATATATGTAGCATATTCCTCTAGACTTTTAAATATGCGTTTACCTTTGATCTCACTAGTGATCCTTTGAGTGTTTATACATTGCTTCAAATAAAGTAACACATTTGGATAGAATTAAGCACAGATTTCAGAATTTGTAAAATTCAGGCAATAGTGTTTGCTGGTTCTAAAAAAAAAAATGCATTCTTGGCAGACTTATTAAGTATGGATATCAGTTAGTGATGACCTGCTAGTAAGGAACACCTCTACTGTACTTGGATGTCTGGGTATCTGTGAAGGAATAATAGCAGAATTTAAAGCTGCTCCTAAATGCCCAGTGGAATGGAAATCCAGCTGTATTTGCATGAGCTGTTCTGTATAAGTTTCCTGCAGGCCAGATCTAACCCAAGGCTGCTGCCTGAAATCCTTGACTNATATAAAGAGACTTCTTCCATTAGGAATGCAGTTCTGCTGTTCCATATCATGTCAGAAGATGTAAAAATTTTGTGAGAATACATGAAGGTTAGCCTCCCTTGAGCAAATGCACTTAAGATTTTGTGAGGCCTGGAGACAGTGTCACATTTTTTGAAAAGTGCTGTCTGTTTACCAATTGCTTTTAATTTTTCCTTCTGAAGTCATGATGCAGCCAACCGATTGGCAGTACT
>VXAV01006193.1:131439-142623 GCA_013399715.1 Alectura lathami
GCTAAAAGTTGCCCGAAGAGAACTGAACCTTGTAAAGTTTTATAGCAGATTCAGTAGTCAGGCTATTCTGACAGCTCTGTTATAAAACACTGTTTAGTAGTCTATAATTCAGATTATATGGGATCAGCACAGAAGATGTGAAGAGAGAAGCAATTTCTTTCCATAACTCAATTTAGAGTGAAACTGTCTGTAGGATCTATAAGTAAAATAATAAATCAGCTGCTGTCAGACCTATTTTTTCCTTGATTATAACTTCAAAATAGCTTCCCTTCTGCCAACAATCATTGCCTGTTACTATAGCTGAGGGCACAGAATGGCCTATATTTGTCTAACTAAACACCTCTGCAGTTACCACACTCCCCACAAAAGCTAGCTGCGTGCTATATTCCCTCCACAGGGAATGATCTGAAACAAACCTGGGAATTATTTGGGATAGTGCTGGTTGGTGTGGATCAGAACTATGCAAGACACTGTTCAAGCATTCGAGGTAGTTTGGATTATCAATGTCCACCATCTGGCAATGTACCCAGACATTGTTTAATTCACTCGTATTGAGAGATAATATCAGTATCTGTCTGTTTTCATTCTCTTATTTCATTATTTAGTTCATCCTGATGTCAGTAAAAGAATTTATTCTTCTCTTTTCAGCAGTTATTATCCAGAGTTACTTTATGTCCTTGGAAGCACCAAATTAACTTTAGTTGTCCGCTCTTGCCACAGTCCAAGAAGTATCACTGAAGACAATGTGGGTTTCTCACTCTTAGCAATGTAGATTTACTTGAACTTTTGCATTTGAGTGCACCCTGCTGGTTCTCTTTATGCCATAAAGAGGGAATTTTTTTCTACCTAAATATTACATACACATTGTTCAGTTTCTTCAGTTTTACTAGTGATGAAAAATAATAAAGCATATTTTCACAGAACAAACCTTTACAGAAAAATGTGGAACATCCTGTTATTCTCAGAGGTGATTAGTATCATATTTTTTACTAGGCATAAGAATTAACATCTTTTGACAAATTTTGATGCGTTATACCTCATAATGAATGAAATCAGGTAGGCCAGATGATACCAGCAAAGTATTGAGATTACAACTGCAGTTACTTTGATAACATTTGAATGCTATATAAGAAATCTAGTTTTTTGTTGTTGTTGTTTCATAAGTACATTATTTTTTTCTAATCAAACATCTTTAACATCTTACAGGCACAATATATATTTTTGCATCAGTGTGTATTGGATCTGTTGACAAGCAGGGGAAGTAGTCAACCAATATGTTTTGTAAATTATTCAGCACTACAAAAGATGGACTCTCTGGATGCCATGGAAGGTAAGCAGATACAGATTGTCTCAACATTATTCTTTCATAGCAGGTGCATTGACTTGTCACTTGCTAAGAAGCATGAACAAATATTCTGACAAGCATTCTTTGGCTTCAGAATTGTAAAGTTCTAGCATTTTGCTCTCCTTGAATCTGCCTCATAGTAACAGTCATTGCTAAGGCTTTCCACTTTTTTCCCTGTGAGTTCTTTTAACTTTAGCCAAAACAGTTACCTGCCCTTGGCTACTATTTGTTTATGAAGTAGTTTAATGTAAAATATCTGTTTCTTTTGTAGGTGATGTGGAGCTTGAATGGGAAGAGACAACCATGTAAATACTGAGACTAAATATTAAAGATGAGATTTTGAAAATCAAAGTCATATTTTTCTAAGCAAAAGGGCCAAAGTGAATTCCCCTATTTTGATGATTTAAACAAATACAAATTATTGAAACAGCTTTTCTTCTATCAATGTGCCTTCATACATATGTCATTTTATTCAGATCACTGAGCAATAACGCTATACTTTTGCACAGACTGCACTTCTGCTGTTATATGAATACTGCATTCAGTATGTATTTAAATGGAAAGTGTTTGAACATATTCCTTTTTTCCATTTATCTTTGTAAATGAGGAAAGATGAGCCAAATAAGATGTAAAAAAAATCATATTCCCAGTGAACTTATTTTTGTGTGAATTTGCTGTGTTTCTTGTGTTTTGGTTTTAAGTAAAAGCTACAGTTCCTTGAATCATTCTTGTTACATTGGTTTTAATGTTGCTGTCTGTTCTTGCAGATTAATTCCATTACCATCACAGTGATCTTTACCTAAATGTATATTCTTGTGTTTTGAATCTTTTTTCTATGAGTGGTAACATATCAGCTCATGATCCTGAACAGCTGACGAGTCACCTTCTGACATCCGGAGGATTATTCAGTTTTTACACAGCACACAGTAGCTTTTCAGGGACACTTGGAGCTATTTAAGCTATTTTATAATCAGCAGGTTGGTTTTTTAAAAAAAAACATGCAATGGTGATTGCATATGTTCAGTGCCAAAAAAAGTATTTTACATTCCTGCTACTTTTAAAAGCTAATTTGAAAAAAAAAAAAATAAAGTAAAAGGCTTTTACCTATTCTAATGCATATTAGATTGACTTGAGTAATAGAATGTTTATAATTCATTCACATTTCTTTAATATAATACTGTTCAGTATTTTAAAAGGATACTCAAAATTTAATAACAACATTTTTTATAACACAGCACTGTCAAGTAAAAAAAAAAATTTGCTCATTTTTCAGGATTGGTGGATCACTGTAGACATTGAAAAGTGCAGGAAGTAATATTAGGGGATTTAATGAAAGGAAACATCTTCCGCCGATTATTGTTATCAGAGAGAGATCTGAAACAGGAATGAGAGAAGCAGGAAGCATAACAAAAACTGGTAGAATATGAAGATTCTAGAGGGATAATTAAACCGTGTCCCCTGATTTTGCATGGAAGTTTTTAGTTGATATTAGGTGGGGAGACTGACTTTTCACTTTTTCCTCTGTGTAAAGAAATGCATCATTCTGAATAATACTAAAGCTGTGACATTAATCTAAGATGTGAACCATAAGAGCAAAGAGATTATGGAGTTTCTATCTTATATTCTGTTTGACAGAATAAATCCATAGCCTTGTGGAGGCATCAAGCTCAGGAATATTAGACAAACCTCTTTAGAAACTAGAAAGGTGTAAGTGTGTGTGTGTGTGTGTCTGTGAGCATGCACTCTGAACAGAACGGTAAATGAAAAGTTTCCATCTCTTTAACTGTACCTACCAGACTGAAAATACTGTACAATATGTAACCTGATATTTATTCATAAGTGAATGGCAGTAGGTGTCTGATGTCTTTTTAGAATCTGGCAAGGGTGGTGCAGATTATAAATCAGTGAGGACCCTTTACAGTTTAGCAGAAAGTGCCAGATATCTAAAATGGAAATCAAAAGGCAGTATTTGAGGAGATGGAAATGGCCTACAAAGATATTTTGGGCAATCTGTCTTTTGTGAAGACTGACGGTATTGCAAACATCACCTGTCAAGCTAAAAGGAAAACAATGCCTTTTAAAGCTGGGTAGAGGGAAAGAGAGGTGATGTCCACAGCTGTTCAAGTCTCTGGCAAAGCATTCGGTACAGCTCTGGTTTCATTTGGTTCATACGAAACATGTGTTCTTCATTTATTATACATGTACTTTAAAGTATTCTGACAAATTACTTACAGGGGCTTACAGATGTTTTTCATGATTTGTTTTTGTACTTGGTAGCAAGTACTGTGTACTGTACTGTGATAAATTAACATTATAAAGTCATAATCTTGTATAATCTTGTGTCCACAATGGTGGAATATATATATGTGTGTGTCATTACTCTTTTGTTGTCGTTGTTGTTTGCTTGTTTTTAAAACCTTGGAAGACTTCTCCACTGCCAAACAGTGGAATGCTGTCAGATGTGGTAGANTCCAACTGTTTCCACATAGTCTCTTGTCTTCCAGCCCTCCTTCCCTTTTACAAGGGCTCCTGTGTTGCTTGTAATGACAGAGCCAGAGAGCTGGAGGTGGGCAGAATTTGTCCAACAGCTATTTTAAGAATATATATATATATACACATATATAATTTGCCGCTCAATTTTCTACAGATTCTTGGCACTACCTAATGTAGCAAGAGTAAATTCTATCATAAGCAGAAACGGAATGAATAAGAACAGGAGAAGGATACTAGAATTTTACGATGTTATTAGAATTACACTGAAATTGGGTCATACTGTATTAAATTATTCAGTATATTTCCATAAAAATTGACATGTATACATTCACACAGTCTCTCTATATGTATCTATAGCCAACTCTGTTGGTTATCTTTACAAGAGTCTGCTATCAGTACCCTCAACAACTGATCTGTTCTGTTTACAAAAGTAATAGAGCAGCAGCACATTACATTCATGTTCAGTGTAAAGCATTTTCTCATACTCTTACAAGAGCTGAAAAAAAAAATAAAAAAATTGCACATTCAAACTTTTCCTGTTACTGCAATAGTAGAAACTAGTCAGCAATTTAATTTCATAACATTATGTGGAAGATCAAGTGTGTACCATCTGTGCGTTGCTAAAATACAAAGTATGCTTATATGCACTTACTAAGAAAAAGCAGCAGAATAATGAACAAATCATATCTCATACTAAGATCACATACGACAGTCAGCTTTCCTGGTTACATACAGAAGTGTAAAAAGCTTCCTCGATTTGGAAATGAATCAAAAATCCCCAACAATTCAGTTTGTCAGAGAAGGAAACAAAAAACCTTTGCAAACATGAAATGTAAGGTAAGTATGTGTCATCTTGTTTTTTTCCATACCAAAATCACACTGCACAATTAGTTTCTGCTTCACCAACATTAACCTTAGATGAGCCTTCATGTATATTGCTTAATATTTACAAAGCACATTCAGAACTAAACCTGGAAATACAGTGATGAAATTGAAGACAAAAAGTGACAGAAGAGGGCTGACCAATACATTGAGCGCAGTCGACTGTAGTTGGAAACCACTGGCACACGGTTTTGGACATATCTTTGTCATTTTTAGTTTAAAGGAACTGAGTCAGAGAAAATAAACTGAAACTCGTCCACTGCTTCACCACTTTTGTATGACTGTTGTGTCATCACTCTATATATGATGCCGAAAAGACAAATCCTCCCAACATCGTTCTTCATGTTTTCTTCTGTTTTCTAATGCTGTGTTGCTTGTCTGAATGTGACTATAGCAGAAGGAACTGTAAAGAGAAATCTGGTTCATCTGAAGTCAGATACTACAGGTATGATCTCTAACCGTACGTCACTCTCAGGTAAGGTGGGTAGTGGTCTTGTGTCAGTTCCCTTCCCTAAAAGTTGATGTGCAGATGACATCATGGAACCCCAGCTGTGTTTCTGCCCTGGCCCTCCACAGAATACCTTTTCTTCTCTACCCTCTTTGTGGCTACAGTTATGAGCTATGAGACAAGTGCAAACCTACTTTAGTGCTGACCTCAGAGCTGAAGGGTGGGGTCAGTTGCATGTCTTTGCAGCATAGGCAGTGTATACAATTGTAAGGGTAAACTAAATGACTGGCTTGCTATCCAGAGTTCCCCCTACTGCTATTACAAATTCTGGTGTAAATTTTAGCACTGGTCATTGTTCAGTGTCAGATGAAGACAGCAAGATGGATCCAAAGTTTGATATTTTGCATAGCAATTCTCTTTTCCCATTAACTTTTCCCAAAAGATGCTGAACTAATTTGTTATTTTAATTTCTTTTTCTACCAGCTCCCTTATCCTGTAGTCCCTTTCTCAGATTCAGCAGTGTAAAGAAAACAGAAAATCAATGGCTTTTCTGCAGCGAATGACAATGTCTGTGGTACATTTCACAGATCCCACTTCTCCAGGCAGTCTGGGATGAAGTTGTGCCTCTATATTTCAGCTGAAAGACAACATTTATAAGGTTTCAGTTATATTTGGATCGTCTTACTCTGCTTGTTGATTGGTGTTACCAGGGTGATCTTTTTGTAGGATGACAGCTGCACACAGTTATACACTGTAATCATGAATAAACCATTCCAGTACTCTCATAGTCAATAATGAGCTGAAGGAAATTTTACAAGGATATTCCTAAAATATTTTGCAGGAGATGGAGTTGTGGATGATAGGAAAAGAATATTTGGATACTGGAAACCTAATATGCAAGTAAAGCTTTACCATCCACAGTTACATTCCATTAAGCCTGATGAGCAGGAAGTGTCCTACAACACACAGAGAATACTTGGGNGAAAAACACAAATACAGGAAACACATATTAGGACACCTAATAACAACCTCCATGATTCCAGTTAGTGTTGGGAACCAAAGGACTCTATTCAGTCAGTGCTTTCACTAATCTTAAATGTAGTGTCAAAATATTTGTTTATGTAAGTACAGAACATGGGGAGACAGACCAGACAGAGGAGGGGGTTTTATTCCTAATGAAGGCACGAGCAGAACAGTAATTAAACCTGTACGCGTCTCTCTCTCCCCCAGTCTGCTGTCTGCATGGGCTAACCAGTTGGGAATAACTGCAGGAAAATGAAATTTCTCCATTTCCAATTCAAACAGTATATTGGCAATCTTATTCTCAGAATCTAGTATAAAACAATTCTTTGCCTTTTCATTTACCGCTCTTCTGCTGGTATTCACAATAATTCCCCTAGTTTTTTTTTTTTCTTACAGAATTCTACTAATTCTGCATTAAGTATTACAGAGATAATGCACCTAGTGTGAATTTGGGCTTGCATATTGTGCACAGAATTCTTAAATGAGCTGCAGCAACACAATACCACGCACTAGACACGGGCAAGGAACTGACCTGAGGAGACTGGCTCCCAAGCATGTAATCGTACTCCCTTTTGAGAACAAGATAGTTATCTGACAACACGACGCTTTCCCAGCCAATGAGTCCAGAAAACATTCCCCAAGCTGACTGACATTTGTATGTGGGATTGTAGTCTGAATGTCCCTCTTTAGCAGAAGAAAATTCAGAATTAGCACTGTCACTGAAGCATACCATTCGCATCTAGCTGAAATCCTACACAGCAGTGCAATAAGGCAAACAAGCAAACCTTTCCAACCTGGGCATTATACTTTGAACTCTAAGGATCACTGGCTACCTGTGATTTATCTTATGTTCTTTTTTGGTGTAATACCTTTATAAGCCTAAATATAGGTCAGCACTCTAATCTTCCTCTGTGTTAGAGCTGAATTAATCTTGCCTATTTTTAGCCATTTAATAGTTACAGTTTAAGCCAAGCATCTCCTGTTGTCAGTGGGGAGACATGGGCATACACAGAGGGCGGTTCATGCCAGATCTAGAACAGATGTCTAAGAGAGGCACACCTAGAAAGAAGTGAATTTACTTTGTGTCTTTCACTATCTACCCAGTACTGTATTCAGTAAATTTGAGCAGAAGAGAGCTTCTAAACAAATTGTAACCTTTGTACCAACTGTACAGTTACGTTTAGTGTTAGGTAGGTCTTCAGTAGGAAATGGAACAAATATATGTCATAATTCCTTATCAAAAGCCCTATGCAGAGATTAAGTCACAGGAATTAATCTTCATGCCACTGAGCAACAAAACCTCTTATTTCATTGGTATTAACAGTGCCTTAAACTTGGAAAGACATACTGTCTTCTTCATGGTTCACACCCAAAGTTTTGACACATTTCTCTCACTTCTATCTTTTTATTTCTTCTTTCAGAATGGAGATTTGGAAATATTGACTTCAGAATTGTTACAGGTTTTCTTGGGGAATTATTGAGCTGTCATGATAAAACAGCCACAAGGAGGATGCATTGATAAAAGATGTTCTGTAATTCCATATTACTGCAATTCCTCAAAACTATGCCTACTTCCTGTGTGGTGGCTGTTATTGTAGGACCTTTACTAAATATACAGTACACAAAGACTGTGACTGCATGCAGTGGCAGATACATTTATCACTTCTTGATTTTCCCTTCTTTTGCCCTTCCAATTTTTCTTATCCTTTTTGGCCTAAACAGGTTATGGAAACATATCAGGTTGCTGGTTAACAGAGATTAATAGTGTGAGCTATACTAACTGTGTACAAAACTTAACGAGACAAACATTCCTCTCCTGCTCATGATGTGCTCATGTGGAACATGAAGGGATCCCTGACATACAGCTGAATGGCAGTCTGAGAAAGATGGCCCTGTGCTGGCAGGCGAGAAAATCAGTGTTTACATCCTGGTTTTCACAGACTCTGCACATCTGAAACAAATAATGTGATTTCTGTGTCTGTCAGCTACCCTTTCCATTAAGAAATTCTTTCTGATATCCAATCTAAACTTCCTCTGCTGCAACTGGTGTCTGTTTCCTCACATCCTATCACTTACCACCTGANATCTTCATATTTGGAAGCTCTGTGAAGAAAGCAGTTCCTCCCAAAATGTCTTTGTACACCTCCTATCACAACTAAGACACTATCAAATGAATTCTTTCTCCTATCAACACTATCCCAATACAAACAAAAGGCCTGGAGACTGCCAAGAGATACTACGGACAGTATCACTGCCACACGGTGCCCATGCTTTGCTGTGCCTTCATCATCCTGTCATTTCTTGCATCTTGATAGTACAGAACCAGCAGGAAGCAGTGGCATTAGCTAGGACAGCATTTGTAGAGAGCTTCATTTACCGTTCTGGAAAGGTTCCAGACAAGCACCCCGGAATACAGCAGGCTACTTGTGACAAAGGGCACCCTGCTTCCTATTCGGTCACTGTACAAAAATCTCTTAGCCCTGTGTTATGAATAGCCAATCACAACGATTAACTTATTTGAGATGCCAACATTTTTTCTAACTTGTGACTGCTGTTAGGCTATACCACATCCATGCATACTTTAGCACACATGCGTGCACAAGCACATACTCAGGCTCTTAAAGGGGCATCTAAGTTAGTCAGATGTAACTAGCTTGCTCCAGGTGAACAAAGGGAAGCATGACTTGGATGAGCAGTTGTCATGACCATTAGGTCCTGATCTACAAAAGTAATTGATTCTGATTTTAAAAACTTGCAAGTCTAAAAAATTAGACTGAAGCTTCATTTTTTTTTGAATGGGTACTGGAACAAGTGGCAAGTTGCTGTTTTGGAGCGGTGAAATACTTTGTGCCACCATATTACATGGTTCTCCAAAAACAGAAAAGATGTTCAATGAGGTCTTGTATGGAGACTTTGTAAAAAATAAAATTGTTACAACAGCTGAAAGACAGAGAATGGTTCCATTGAGAGAAAACTAATGAACAAGTGTCAAACTGGACAGTTGGTGTCAGTTCCAGAAGGATTTAAAACTTGACATAAGCTTGAAGAAACCATGTTAACAGAGCCAATGTCTGTATGAAAAGAATATTGTACTTAACAAAAATCCATTGTAAACAACATGTTTGACAGAGCCTTGATTAAAGGGCCCAGAGAAAAGAATGGTACTTCAATGTAATACATAAATACTGTATTCCATTGGTATTCCACATCATACAGCGTGTTTTGATTTTTCCCGAAAAAGAAATTCCATACTAAGCCAGAGCTCAGAATATTGATGAACTTTGGCAAAAAGTTCATATTTCCAAAGAGGCAAAACTGTAAGAAAGCCCTTGTTACTTCATTTATAATGAGATTACAAACCAAATGAAACAAGATTTTCTATTACCATTTTAAAGCAATTCTTGATGATCTATATAGAATGTTCTCAATCACATTTAGGAAATCAATTGTATTTACTGTAGAAGAAGAATTTAAAGTTCATCTCAGAGAAAGACTTCAAAAATTTTAGGCTTTATATTTCAGCACAGGCTAGCCTTGTGTTGCACGTGGCTTACACACAATTCAAACAAAGTTTCCATACCAAAGATATATCACATGGTCTGCTGGCATGGCTGGCTAATCCAAACCCCTGACTTTGAGAGCAAATGAGCCCATGGAAGTTACTGAGGCCATCATCAAAATAGCCAGGACACTCAGCCCAGTCCTGTTTCACAAAGGAGCAGTGAAACTGCAGGGCAATCATTGCCACCTCCTGCACGCAAGCCTTTCCAAATGTGTGCTCTTCTCTGGCTCGTGTGTATGCTAGAAGCACTTGTGGCTCTTGGGCACACAAAGCTTGCAGTATTACTGACCACACTGATGACCATCCACTCCATGCTCCATGAAGCAATTCTGCATGTGAAATTCTGTTGGTTTGTTAGCTGGTTGTTGTTTTTGTTTTCCTGAAGGTCAAAGAGAGAGGTATTGAGAAAGGACTAATGACATAAATAGGCACTGGCTTGTGCTAGAGGATCTCAAGGACATTTAACTCAGACTTCCTGCTGTTCAGCTGAATCCTTAGGTAACACGTGCCTGAACTCAGTGCATACAAAAAAAAGAGCCACTAAAGAAAGGCACACTCAGAAAGCCTGAGTGGAATTTAGGAGACCACAGGCACTGATGATGCAGATAAAAAGTGGCAAGATGCACGTGCCCACATATCTCTGATTGTGGCATCCTCTTGTTTAGAAATTGTCATCTCATTATCATTGTTGTCAAATTAATAGCCAATGGCCAATTTTGATTCCCTACTCTAAAAATTATCCAGGAGTAAATCCCTAGGCTTGTATTTTAAGTACTCAAATAATACATAGGAGACACTGATTTATTTTCATCCTCTGCTTGATTCAGAACAGAGACTTGTGTATCCATGTTTACCACATCTCAGGACAATATGCTAAGGCTGCTGAGAAATCACATGTGCTATCTATCTGTCATATTCCAGTAGTGCCACTTGCAAGAATATTTGAATATTCATTCAGGAAGGATGTAGCCTGAAGGAGGCAGGCTCTTACATGAAATGTGGAAGGCAGCTGTTCATATGCCCAAGAATAGTATTAAAAAAAATTACAGTAGCCTGTCTGGATCTTGCCCATCCTGCAAGAGTTCTGACTACCTCACGTGCCTCTTGCTTGCTTGCATGTCCCAGTGTGTTTTTTGTCAACAGCGTGACATATATTCAGCTTTCGATTCACTGTAACCACCATGTTCCTTCTCTTGCAGAATTACCACTTACCTAGTTCGTCTGTATTTGTGCAGTTGATTAGGTTTCCAAAGTGCTCAGTTGTGCCCTTGCCTTCATCAGATTGGAGCCTATAAAAGACCATTTTTCTGATTTGTCACAATCAATTTGAAGTCTAAGCACACCCTCCAACAAGCTCATAATTCATACCCTATGGGATACCTGCAAACTTGATGAGCATATTCTCTATTTCATCATCTGAGTTATTAATTA